>NCQV01058139.1:0-11203 GCA_002740545.1 Lophocereus schottii | reverse complement strand
GTTAGTTCCAACACTTGTCAATTTATTCGTTCCCGATAATAAGGCTCAGTCTAATATTCAAGAAATAATTTCAAAGGCTTGAAGATCTTATCATACTCGAAAATCTACTCTGCTTAGTACTCGTTAAAAATCTTTATAAATGCTTATTAAGACTATCGTAAAATATCAAAATTAGTAATAATAATAATTCTCTTTTTAATAAAATTATCACTTACGCAAGCACATCTATATTAATTTAACTTAGCTAAAATAACAAAATACGATTCATAATATCAAGCAACAGGCTAGATAGCTTAAATAAAATGCGGGTATAGTATTACAAAATTAGTTGTTCACAATTGATAAGTATAGGAAAATGTTTATGACTTCCCCACACTTATTAAATGGGAAGTCGAGAAAACTATCAAATTCGTCATTTTACTCTCCACACTTAATAAAGTGTAGTAGCACAAATGTAGGAGGATGCATTATTTTTTGTAGTGAGGGTTTGGAATGCCTTTTTAGTGAATTTTTTTTTCAAAATCAAAATCTTGATATATTTATTACTTAAAATTGCCTGTATTTGATGAACAACAATTGTAATTGTAATTTCTTAAAAGAATATCAAAAATCTTGACGTCATGTACGGGTGGACAATAAATCATGTTTGGATGGGTTGATCCGTATATTAAAATATTGATAATGAGTTGGGTCATTTATGGGTCAGCCCATCTAAAGCATGTTAACAGGTCGGAGGGGTTTGACCCGTTAATAACTCATTTAATAATTTGATATTTTGTTAATTGACCTACCATTACCTAATCAGGTATGCATTCTTAGTGGATTGATCCTAAGTTTCCTAACACAAATACAAGTTGGTCCATTGCCCAACACTAACATCAAGTTCGACACCAATTAGGAGGAAACCAAACGAAAGAATATTATAGATGCACAAGATATTACAATTATCTATTAATTATAACATTAAAATTTTAAATTATTATAGAACAATATTATTTAAAATGTGATGAGGTGTATTCATTTCACTAAGAATATAATGGTATAACTTGCACATTTTTAATACTTGTCTTATTTTAAATTAATTTTCTTAAGACTACATAGTTACTTGATGCCCGTTTTCTAAAATTGTTCCATTTATAAGTTGTATATATGATAATATTTTGAGAATGATTTTGAGAAAGAAAACGTGTTCTTATCTAATTTACGAAGGACTGTGATAATTATATAACGTCTATTTAAAAACGATTCGTTATAATAAAAAACTATTATTGTTAAGGGATAAAATAAAAGAAAAATGAAAAATAAATATATCATATTCAGGTTGAGCAGGCGGATTCGGGTTAGGGTTAGGTTTGACCCAAAAGTTTGCAGGTTCTTGGGGTTCTGTTTATTTAGGGTTCGGGTCGAGAAAATCGTATTCAAAACCCAAAATTTTCTAGCGGGATTCGAGTTCGGGTTTTTAGGTTGGGTCATTTTTTTTCCAGGTCTAGTTACACCTCTTTTCTGCGCCATTCTTTTCTATACTTCTTTCCTAAAATCATCAACCAAATGCAAAAAACATTGAGCAATGGCTACATTTCAATGGTTTCCAAGCATAGTTCAGTATTTGTACCACAAGGATATCAAATTCACCCATGAAAGTTATCTCATCAGGGAAAGGCTGACTTAAATCCATTTTGTGAATTTTGTTCTGAGCAGCCTTATTAGTCACCAGTGGTTGACCCAGTAAACTTCCTAAGTTGCGTAGGCCCTCCTTGCTCCAATAACTGAAATCTAACTCTAGAAAAGTAGTCCATACTAGCTTCTTCTCCAATTCATCTTTGCTTACTTCCTACCCTAGGGACCATGCTCGCACAATCAGAGATTTTTTTTTTATTATTATTTATCAAAGTGCACAAAATTCTGCTTCAAAACTTCATCATGTTCAAGCACAGAGTGAAACCTCACAACGAATACTCCATCTGATTTAACAATAGCTCGTTCGTATCTTTTGTTACCCCACCTCTTCCTGAAGAAGCCTTCCATAACCTGGATTGGAGTATTCGCACCTAGGACAAAACAAGCAATCGAGGAACTGGAGATCAAAATCAATTTCGGTTTGGACTTAACCAATGTTTCAATGCATTATATCTTCGTTCCACTGCGCTCCAATGGTGAAATATAATCCAATTTCAGTCCTAGATTAGGGGCGACCACATCTATTCTCTCCTCTTGCTGTATTCCAGCACACAACTTCAGCAGCCTAGGAGCTTGATTGGCGACAATGCTGTAGTGCATCTATCCATTAGGAAAAACTCTCTCTCATCTCCTCGTCAGAAGCTAGTAGCTCTCTCGAATATCCTTCATTCACATTTCCTTCGACAATAGGAGGAATCATAGGTGTTGAGGCCAAATCGATTTCCTACCCCACATTCTTGCCAGCACCATTACCAGGACCACAACTAGAAGGCGAACGAGAAGAAGGTTTGCGCAGTCTTTTGGTGAGGAATTTACGACAATCAGTGCACTTCACAGTAATCAGATTTCGTTGTTTTTGGTCAAGCTAGTGTTTGCTTGAAAAAGAGGAGAACGAAAGCTAAAATTGTATACTAGTCTTATGTCTTACGAAATTCAGTCGTAGGTGACTGGCGACGATTACAATTATTATTGTTGCTATTGCTGTTAAGGTAGTGGTAGGGTAGCGGTTGTCACTAAAAAAATATTATTATTCAATTTTTGGGGGGGGGAGGTAAATAATTGTCCCTAATCGTTTCCCAAAATTGAAAGTACAAGAGTGATTAAAGACACAAGACCTTATCACACCAAATCATTCAGTCAATTATAAATTGCTTGGCTCCAATGTATGTAATAAACTAAACTTGTCGAACCATTGTTTCGATGCTCCTTTGCCTGTGCTGAAATATTCGCAAGTTTCTCCTTTTCCACACTTGACATACTATGGCAGCAAAAAAAGGGTCCTCTTCCACTCGTGAGAATGACAGTTACCTTTGCATTTGTAATGAACCATCTAACTTCTTTTTTGAATTTCCAACTTCGTCGACTAAGTTTTTCCGAGAACAAGATACTGTACCAAATATTGTTAGAGACAGGGCAGAGAAAGAACATATGGTGATAGTTACATGCAATATGCATTGAAATAGAGGGTACAATGTTTTTCAACCTAGATGCCTCTCTTGCTTGCCATGTCACTAGTGGGTAGCGTACCTAGGATATCCAACCAAAATATAAAATAATGTCTATTGCATCCCCAATTTTTCAAAGCAAGCTTCCACTAAGGTACTTTCTGTTTTTTTGCACTAAATAATTCATAACAATCCTGAGGGCTAAACTAACTAGCAGAGGTTGTAAAGACCACGTCCAAGAGGTCACCCCCGAGTGAGGTTCTCAGCGAATGGTTGAACTCATTTGTTGACTGGGCTTTGCACTTAAAACAGACCCTTTTTTAACATAATATGGACCGGACTATAGCAGAAAGGGACAACTTGACCGAAAATACTAAGTAGCAACCCTAATCCAAGATCCCAGTAGAACTCTTGGACCAATGCTAGGCCCAATTTTCTAACTAGTAGCCCACAGTCTCTCCGGCTAAGCCGAGAGACTAGACTGCAGTACCAATCTAGGACTGGATTAGCACAACATCTAGTCTTTGACCCAACCATAGTTACTGCTGAGAATCCCTAAATTGTTCAACTCAAAAAATGTAAAAACAAAAAACAATAAATGATTAATAGGGTCACCAGTGAGTTTTTAGGAAAACTTAAAAACTCAATCTACTTTCTTAAATGAATCATAAATCGAAAGGGGGCCTGAGTGGGGGAAAAAGTTCTTTTTAAAAAGGTTTTTGAAAGGATCCTGAGTAATCGTTGGTGTGAGGACCATTAATTTCATGGGCTCGAACCGAGGATCCAGATTCTAGGGTAAAAATACGATAGCAAGACAGAGTGCATCACGACAGTGCCCATTATCAACGACGACCTCTGCTAATCAACAATAGGAATTAAAGCCAATTACACTAGTAGACAATAATCCAACATAGGATCAATTATAGGAATCGAGAATACAATACTAGTCTAGAAGAATTTAAAGAAATAATGTCAATAATTACAGCGAGGGGGGCTATACTAATTAAAGATTAAATCTTTACTAAAGTCGAGATTAAATAAAATAAAGGGAAAGAAAGTGGAGAAAAGAAGGGAATGTTTGAAAAATTGGCGCCCTCAAATTACCTGCCTAAGTGATTTAGAGAACTTCATGATCGAGAACATCGAGCCTTGACTTGTGCCGTAGAGGGTTTTTTATGATATATTTGAGAAAGGTTTGGTTAGGTTTTCTGAACCTCTCAGTATTCTCTCAGAGCTTCATGAGATTCTAATTGTGTCTCCTCTCAATTCTTGGTGCTTTTCTAATGTGTTTCTCTATGTTTCTTGATGTTTCCTTCCCAATTTTTTGATGTGTTCAACCCTTGGGAGTAGCCTCCTTTTTGTAGCACTTAAAGGGATAATACGAGTTGGTTTAGAGAAAGGAGATCTAATTTAACTCTTAATAGGATTAATTCAGACGGTCCCTTCAATCTAAAACTGTGATAGTTGAGACCTATTTTAAAATCAAAGAAAGACACAGAAAACTTGGTCAGGATCCTGCTTCCAAATACCAGCTTGCTAGGTTCAGGCCAGAACTCAGCCAAGTTTATGGGTTAGGCTAGGTTGTAGACAATACAATTTGCTTCAGACATTACTCTCTCATCCAACATCCATTTTGAGTAACTTTTTTCCTAAAAGCTTATTGATTTTGTTTTCTTATGAGACAAATTTTATAATTTTTGGATAAGTGTGGAATAAGACATATTCAAAATAGTGAACATGTGTTATTTTCAGCGCAAACCCCAATATTCGACTTATATCTTTTCCATTGCCTGTCGAATTTTGGTGTGTAATATGTCGTTAGAAATCTTATTAAATGAAGAATATTAATATATCAATAATCTTATGCACCCTAGAGTAGGATGAAAATGTAGAATAAATTTTAATTGGACGTCGAATATCACCAATTTGAGCTTTGGGGTTCTTTTAGCCTTTGAGGGGCATCTTTGGTTTGGATGTCTGTGTTATCGGATGCAGGCACACTAAGGCTCTTCATTTCAAATTCTGAGGATTCCTAAATCTTATTCGATAGATTTATCTTCATCGCATATTTTTTGAAAAAGGAGACACTTTTCACGTGTCTACAGTTGGCCCACACTTTGTCCAAGCCTGAGTAAGGTGAAGGTCAAAGCATCCAACATTTGTGCTTACCTATTTAGGGCTCTATTTTAATATTTCATCGGTCTAGTGTTTCTGAATTGACCTTTCACCGATGTAGCTCCCCTCATCGGTGTAGCAGACCTTTGGTCGGCCCTTTCATCGGTTTGGCAAACCTTTTGCCGGTGTAGTAGCTCTCAATGATTGACCCTTCGTCAGTCTAGCAAACCCTTCGTTAATCTAGCTGACCTTTTGCTATTGTAGCAAATCTTGAATTTGAGATTTCACCAACCGGATCTTGATGGTGAAATGTCCCATTATATGAGAAGCCAGCGGTGTCCCATTGTGCCGGAAGCCAGCCTATTGTTGGAATGTCCCATTGTGTCGGGAGCTGGTAGTGTCCCATTATGCTGTGAGCCAGTGATGTTGAAATGTACATTGTGTTGAGAGCTAGTAAATTGTTGAAATGTCTCATTGTATTGGGACTCAGGGATGTCGAATGTCCCATTGTGCCGAGTGCAAGCAATATCGAAATGTGTCATTGTGTCGGGAGCTAGTACATCCCATTATACTGGGAGTCAGCAATTTCAAAATATTTCATTGTGCTGGGAGGCAACGATGTCCTATAATGTCAGGTGCCAACTACAAAACCTTAGTGGTGTGGATTTCTGAACAACGGAGCCTAAGGATATATAGACAGGTCCCTACGAATTTTGCAGCATGAGAGCTCGAAGGTCTGTAGGCAAATGCTTGAGAATTTTGAAGCATGGAAGGTTGGTAGCCAAATGCCTATAAGCTTGGTGGCGTGTGACCTTGGAGGTCTGTGGCAAGATTCTTGTGAACTTTGGTGGCATGTGACCCTCAAGACCTGTAGCCAAATCCCTGTTAACTGTATAGTGTTGGAGCCTTGAGACCTTTAGCCAGATTCCTATGAACTTAGTGATGTGAGAGCCTTAAGATCTATAGCCATATCCCTATGAACTTGGTGGCATGCAAGCCTGAAGACTTGTAGCAAGATCCCTTTGAACTTATTGGCATGTGAGCCTACAACCCTCCAGTCGGATCCCTGTGAATTTGGTGGCATGTGATGTAGAGGTATCAAATCTTCAAGTTTGACTCTCCACCACGCGAGCGCTGATGTCTATGGAAGCTTGCTTAATGTTGAAATGCCCTGGATGTTAAGATGTACCAAGATAAAGAGGGTAAGGTGACCTCCATGGCTAGATCTTCTTAATCTTGGCTACATAATTACCTGAAGTTGGGTTGATGGCTTTTCTATAAAGATGTGGGTGAATTGTACAATGGTGAGGATGCTTGCATAAAGCCTGCTCTGAGGATTGAGCCCCCACTTTTACTAAGCCTGAGTTAGGCGAAACTTAAAGTATAAATGTCTTCTATGATAGTTGTTGATGAAATCTTAAAAACCTTTAATATATATTCACTCTTGACCATGGTTGTGTGCCCTTTGTACAGGACTACTATTATGCATAAATGTGCACTTCTTTAGTCTAGGGTTCCCACGTGATCAAGGTAGAGGGCGGGTTAGTAACTAGGCTGAAGACCTACGTATAGATGCATGTGCACTTCCTAACATAGTTGAGACTTTGCATGTATACATATATGTGATGACATAACCTCGTATGCACGCAAGTTGTGGTCTTATGCTAAGTTTACAGTCCATTAGACAAGGCCAGATTAAGGTACAAGAGGCTGATGGGTAAAGCATTGCCATGTGTTGTAACTTAGGGTACAACTTACCATATGATGAGGGGTAAAAAGTTAAGCGACTACTGAATTAGGCCAGGATAGGAAATCTTTCCTTTTAATCAAGGTTCAAGGAGTAACCTTTAATTTTGTATTAAAGTGCTCATGTTCTTAAAAAGCCCCCAATTTCTGTTTGTTGTAATAGAAGCTTTAGATGTGCATCGAATTGGTAAACAAAAATGTCTTTGTTGGTAATGCCTAAAGCAGCCCCTAGTTGAGTACAAAGAACATTGTTATATCCTTGTCAGGAAATGTTTACCATGATGAAAGTACTAACTGTCAAGGAAAATGTAGGGGGTCCTTTGTCTTGCATAATGGGTGAGTGCCTGCTCAGAAAGGCTAAAAGATAAAGCGAGTATCCACTTTTAAATTTGTAGTCCTAGTTGAGACGAAGAATATTGAATTTGGGAATGGGGATGAGATTTGAAGTTATGATTGAGCAGATGGGGTTGATGGGAGTAGGCAATAGAATGCTTCTTGTCCTTAAAACTCAAGGTTTTGTTTCTACTCTCCTTTTGTCTGGCCCACCTTTTCATGTTTTCAGACTAGCCACTCTTTTTTTTCCTTTTTTTTGAACCAAAGACTCAATAGAAATGAATCTTCATAGTAGGGTCTCTTTTGAGGTCACCTGCATATCCAACGTGGAATCAGGCTAGTCGTAGATTAGGAATAAGAACACACAGCTTCAAGGAGTAATGCCTCCAGCAAGACTTTTTAGGTAGGCTGCAGGGTAAGGGTGCCAAAGGAAGGAAATTGACGTGATGACTCAAATGACCCTTATGAATCTCCAAGTGCATGGGTAAAGAAGTTAGTGTGAATCAACAATTTATTTCTTTCTTTATTCTTTTTATTTTCAAGCCTTGTTCTTCTCTTCTCTTTGTTTTGTTCTTCTTTCTGTTTTTTCTTATTTTTCTTTTCTCCTTAGATGGGACCGTTTGGTTCGAACTCTCTTTTTTCGCGTGTTAATTCTAATGTATCTATAATGCACTCCTCTTCCCTAATTAGGTTAGATGTGATTATTAAGGAAATAGGCTTTTATAAAAGCTCAAATGGGTTCCAAATGGCAACTTGTCAGGTTTAATAAAGGTATTAATGTAGGTTATCAAAGGAGGCCTGACATCCCAAGCATGTACTTTAAAGAAGCATGATTTATTGTAAAGAAATTTTTGATCTTTTCCTTTTTTATATAATGGACTGAAACCGTTAATCTCTTTTTTGTTTTATTTCATTCCCTCTCCTTTTGCTTAGATTGTCTTGTGAGTTTTCAAGTAGCCCCGCTCTCTTTTTTTTTTTTCCTTTTTATTCAGCATTGGATAAGTGCGTTCTAGATAAGAACAAAGTGGGTACGTATATGTAACCATTAAAAGAAGATATTTTACTAATGATCAAGGTTACATCAAACTTGGACTCAGGATAGAAAAGAAGGTGACTCAACACTTGACTGTAAGCTAAGCATGACATGGGATTAAGACACATTATATTTGCTAAATTCAATAGAACTCAAGGCCTCTTGTGTGGAGGCTTTTTCTTTATAGTTGCCTTATAGTTCATGAACAGATAAGGGTATATAGACCTTGGACTTGGATCCATCTATACTTTTTACATAAATAGGTACGTCCCACTCTTTGCCTTGGTGGTTTGAAATAGCAAGAATGCTATCATATAAACCAAATGGGTTCTTGAGCAGTCTTAGGTAAGGGAAGTGCCCTGACTTAAACATGATTTCTAACTTATTCTTGAAACCTCAACAATCCTCAGTATCATAGTCTCTTGCTTAATGATATTTGTAATACTTATTAGGCTCCCAGTTCTTGACTTTTTATATGTTTTCTATCTCAAGTATGTTTAACAGGAGTTTGATCTTACCCTTAGAGAAAAGGTGCTCCAATGCTTAAGTGTAGGTGGTGCCAATAGTGGGTGCATTCAGTGTAGCGGTCTAGAGCCTGCATCTCCTTGTTTGTGGAGCCACTATCTTTTTTATCCCTATGTTAAGGGTTGCCCCTCCAATTGTTTATAACTTTTGTGGGTGTTTCTCTAAATAGCTCTTCTTCCACAAGCATGACAACATTTCTAAATGTATTAAAATTCTCAAATGGTGCGAATCTCAAATGCTGCATGTATGTGGGTTGCTTGTTTCTGATGAATGGTTATTTGATCGGCCTTTCCTTTTTCCTCCATCGAGCAAGGAAGTTAGAAAGCCTTCCTTTTCCTCTTACTTAATTAATTCTAAATTTCTATATGTGATTGGTAGGTCATATTGTATGAATATTAATGCATTAATTCCTTAGAAAGATCGTC
The DNA here is from genome assembly GCA_002740545.1 of Lophocereus schottii. NCBI lineage: Eukaryota > Viridiplantae > Streptophyta > Magnoliopsida > Caryophyllales > Cactaceae > Lophocereus > Lophocereus schottii. Next base: position 1,904 of record NCQV01058139.1, on the reverse strand, counting down.
CTAACTTGTAATCTTTTGTGGTTGAACAACATTATACTGCCTTATTAAATCCTTGTCAAAGATCGAAGGAAATGTGATGTGGAAGATATCCCTATCAACTCCCACCAAAGTCATACCATTAATGAAATTCCTCACATTTTCGGTTCCATGAAACTTGATATCTGGGTGGTGAATTTTCGAGGTTGCTTCCCCTTTGGGATTGAAGCAAATCACATGTAACTAGTGAACTAGTAATTAAACATTGATAACACTTTAAGTAACTACTTTGTGTGATCTAATCGTAGATCAGCTCATAGAAAACCTTTTCCCCTTCTTCCCCTTTCTTCATGTCATCTTCTTCCCCTTTCTCGTCATCTTCTCCTCTTATTTTGGAGATTTTTTTATTGTGAGGCTTATCACTAGCTTTTTTGGGGATCTTCTTTAGAAGGTTTGAATTATAGAGGTCATCAATTTCATCTTCTTTTCGCTTTCATCCATCTTAACTTGCATCTCTTCCAGCATTTTCACCACATGAGTCATTTCATTGCTACCAACGATCAAGATGGGTGAAGGGTTGGACTTTGACTTTAATTTTGAGTTTGAGCTTCTAGGCGAAGTTTCCCCAATTTCTTCTCGAGATAGAAGCCTCCCGATTTGTGGGCTTTGCTCATATACCTTCTTAGTCTTTCGTATATTAATCAATAAGGCGGCGATTTGGAGTAGTGAAATGTTACAGAGATGAATAATGAAAATGAAAGGTCAACGACGTTGGCTCTAGTATAAAGGAAATGGATAATGACTTCCAATTTGATAAGAAAGATACATGGCTTAGTGTAGGATAGGAATAAATGGGATTAAAATGTTGGTTTTAGGCTAAATCAGGTGTTACCCTAGATTGGATTCTAAGTTGGACTTAGAAAGTTAGTCTATGGGCCTAAGCTAGATCTAAGTTTGTCCCATTTAAATTATGAGCCTATACTGGGCCTAAACTTAACTTCAGTTTGGCTCACCTAGAACGTGTTGGTTTAGGCATGTAGGTAAATCTAGGTGTACTCATGTATGGATCCTAGACCTAGGAAATCTACATATTTACATCAGCCATGGAATTATGCATGCTAATTGAACTTATTATGAACAAAACGCATGATTGGATACAACCTAGAATTGACTAGAACTCTGAACGTCTAATGGGTCACATTATTGATTATGGGCCTAGATAGACTCGAAATAAACCATGCTAACCCATGAACTAAATCCTAATACTGAAAGCCTATTGTACCAATTTTATGTCACCAGTGCAGATAAGACACAGACTCATCTGGACTTTCCTTCTACCAGGATCCCGTCGAGTTCATGTGGGCCCAAATTGAGCCTAATTTCTACCCATTCTCCTAGATATGGATTGATTCATAGATCGATGTAGAAACTACCCTAGAATACTACCCAGTCGGGTTCCTTGGGCCTAAACATTGACTATTGCATGGCCTAAACTGGGGACAAAACCTATCTGGGTTTGTGTCAAGAGTCGCTAGAGCTCAATTGGCCTAAAAGTTGTTTAAACCTTCACCCATGCAACTAGACTTAACCCTTTCTAGCTTAGGTCTCCTAAACTATCAATGCATAAGTCCTTGATGAAGTGAAGTAACTAGGCTTATAGAAAATGCATTCGAACTGCAACACACAAATAGGCCTGGCAACGGGTCAGATTTGGAGCGGGTGAAGCTTCACCCGCATCCATCCACTCCACCCGATCCACCCATCACCCGCTCATCCACTCACCCGCATCCAATCCATCCACCACCCGCGGGTGAAGCGGGTGGTAAATAGGTGAAACAGATGAAATGCGTTCTATCTTGTTTTATTCGTTTATTGCTCAAATAAGGTTCAAAAGTCTTGACAATTTAAAATATACAAAATAATAACCA
>NCQV01058136.1:6699-24294 GCA_002740545.1 Lophocereus schottii | reverse complement strand
TCGGCCACCACAATTTACCCCCTCTTGTGGTTGTGTACTCTTGGAATTCAACAATATATATATACATACATATGTATATATACATTTGTAAACACACACACACACATACACACACACACATATATATATGTATGTGTGTATATATATATATATATATATATATATATATATATATATATATATATATATATATATATATACATATATATAGATTTGAACCTTGGAGTCCTTCACAATGATGTGCATGAATTTCGGTACGTTATCCTTTTGCAATAATCTATACTCCCAAAACATAGCGTGTCCTAAATATCACTTGTAATGCATGTTACACACTGCCGTTATGAATGTACGCGATTATGTGGGAGTCAAGTGTAGACTACCAGTTGCATCCCTACATGTTATCTCATGTTAGCAAAGTTATATAGTCATGATTCCGGCTAATAAGAGGGTGCTAACTGCGCTACATGTACAACACCAACCGTGGTTCCAATGGGGGTCTTCCTGCTACAGCATATTATGTTATCTCAAAATAGTAAAACTACAAACGGCCCTACAACAATGGCATAGTAACCTAAACATAGTTGTTTTAACCAATGCACAATAGTTTGGAAGCTAAATAAGACTGCCAAAATACTGTGCCAGGTGAAGTCGCTTCCATAATGGGGTAGTACCTAATGCAATAGCACACCTCCATAGTTGTGCATTCACATCACCTGCAACGTCAGTGACCAATCCAAGTTACACTAACATCCCAAAAGCATGGCCTAGTAATGCATAAAACATTACTATTGTAATGCTCCAGGAAAATGTGCAATTGTCCCCTGTATGAGGCTAAGCAGTAGCTTATTGCAAACCTGCCACACATAATGCTTATCAAACACCAGATCTTCTGCCCTTATGGACAACACATCCATGAACACCATTACAAAAAAACACCACAATCATGACCACTAAAGCGTATTAAGAAATTGTTTAGTAGTCAGGAGATTATGTCAAATGCTGTACTTTGGTACTACTTAATAATCAAACCGGAGCATAATATAGGCATGCACTTCCCCTGTTGAGGACAAGGTAGGCGTTCGATGTCCCATGAGCACGTATCACCCAAATCCAGACTCCTGCTCAGGGTAGCTACAATTGCCGCCTTCTGTAGATAATGCAAAATAGATCCATGTTAAAGCAAGTCAATATATTTTGTATATGTACTGCACGGAACAAAAGGCACTTACGACAGTGGTCAGCAAATTAGTCTGTGTGGGCGCTCGTTTGGTCAACAATGAGTCATGCACTAAGAACCACCTTCGCCTGAAATTCGCAACAAGCAAGAGCTAGTGATCGTCAATGCACTCGAACAGGGGCATGAAAATCTATTAAAGAACTTGTGTTTGGGATATTTTGTGGGATGCCTAATCAGTAATAATGTCCTCATTGTGATGAAAGTTTCTACATTATGAAATCCCACTTTACTTGTAAGAAAGGGTCCATGTCACTGAAATTGGTTATGAGTAGGGCATATGATTAGCTTTAAGTGGCCCTTTCCTAGAGCTGCACTTATCAACGTAGGCTTCTCTAAACCTTAGATGAATACTGTAATGAATTGTGTAACTTTTGTAGCTTATTCCTTCATTATTAATGGGAAACCTTGTAGGCATGAAATCCCTTTGAAGGGTTTGAGGTAAACGGATCCAATGTCACCCTATCTATTTATTTCAATAGTAGAAGCTTTTTTATGGATGATTTATAAAGCATTGCTAATAGGGGATATATTGTGCAAGGACGAGCAAAGGTGGACCACTAAATCTCATTTAGTTTTTGTAGAAGACAACCTCTTTTTATGAGAGTCAGATAAAGAAAATGCTTAAAGATAGTTGTGATCCTCAACCAATATGAAGAAGCGTAGGGCCAAATAGTAAATTTTGATAAATGAGAGGTCTCTTTTAGTAAAGGAATTGAAGCTGTTAGGCAGGAAGAACTAGCCAATTTACTGAGCATGAAAATTGTGATTAAGCATGTGAAATATCATGGTGTGTCAACGATGTTCATAAGATCAAAGAAGGCAGTGTTTAGAGCCTTACATGACCATGGTTAGAAGGGCTGGAAGGAAAAGCTTGTGTTAAGAGCTGGCAAGGAGATCCTGATCAAATTTATGATGTTGGCTATTCGTATATAGCTAATGAGTGTTTTCAAGCTACCAACATTCCTGGTCGATGAGATCCATAGGCTTTGTGGATGCTTTTAGTAGGGCTTTGCTAACGGCCAATGCTAGATACACTAGAAGAGTTAGGACTCAATGTGCAAGCCAAAGTGTCAGGGTGGCATGGGATTCAGATAAATTGAGGCCTTCAACAATGCTATGCTAACAAATTAAGGCTGGACGCTTCTAAAGTTCAAGAATTCCATATAAGCAAGGTCCTAAAGGCTAAATATTATTCATACGATGAATTGTTTAGATCTTTCTTAGGGCATGACCCTAATTTCTCTTAGCATGGAATTTGGTCGGCTAACGTGGGCCTTGTGTGGGGGGTAGGTAACGGAGATAACATTCAGGTATAGAGGGAATCCTTGGATTGTGGATAAAGAGGGCAATATGTAACAACTGAAGTCGTTTTGAGCATAGATGAAATGAGAATTAGTAAGCTCACTAACCACGATGCTCATGAAGGATGGAATGGATTACTGAGCACTTCAATGAGAGGGATTGAAAGTTAATTGTTTCTATTTTCATTAGCATCTAAATGCTGCTAATACCCTAGCTTGGTGCTATACGGATGGTGATATGCTTATGGTCAGATCTGTCGATTATTCGGGATTATTAGTTCACTTTGAGAACATTGATAAATGATACCCTATCATTTAGGGAGCCAAGATCATCCCGAAAATGCAAGATTGTTTTGTGGAGAGCATGCTTTAATACTCTCTCTGCATCTTTCACCTTCACATTAGTGGCTCCTATGCTTATGGATAGTGTGGGAATGAATAGAAATCCATTTTCTATGTTCTCTTTTAGTGCCATGAAGTTAAAGTCGCTTGGACAGGCCTGAATTTAAAATTTATAATATCCATCATAGACTAGATACTCCCATGGCACTATTGTGGACATGGCACGATGAGGTTGAGGAGGAGGATTTTCAAATGAGTCTTATACTGGCATACCTTGCATAGGTATCACGCAACGATAAACTTTTTAATGGCTCAAGCGTGTAGCAATGTCTATTATCCCTCTAAGGGCGGTCTGGATAGTCCAGGCCTTCGCAAAATTGGAGGACACTAAAAGGAGGGTTACATCGAGGAAAAGTGATGATACGACTGAGATTTGGGTGTTGCTCCAGAAGGTATGGTTAAACTTAATGATGATGCTTTAGTGTTGGCGGAGGGCAAGGACAGGGATAGGTATGGTGTGTCAGGATGATCATGAGTGGCTCCTTTTTGTTGATGTCAATTGAATCAAAGCCTGCTAGCCACCAAGGGCGGCTGAGGCAAGAGCGACATGTTAGATGGTACAACTAGCCGGGAAATTGGGCTCTAGAAGGCAATACCCAAGAAAGATTTGATTTAAAGGGCAAGCAAGCCTATAACATTTGTTTGTGATTTTTATAATGTTTTAGATGATCTTCTTTTCCTTTATGGTGGTTTGAAACATTGTGTGTGGACCCAAGTTAACAGAGATAGAAATGTTGTTGCCCATAATCTTGCTAGGGTTATTCCAAATGGTGTTTAGCAGGTTTGGCTAGGGCTATGTCCAAGTCAAGTATCGAGTCATGCACTTATGGACCTTTTAGCACTTACTTAATGTATTGGCATGTCACATTATGGGTGAATTATAGATCCATTTTGATAAATGAACTCCCTAAGATCCCAAAAAAGAGAATGTCGTGTGCTTACTCCATTAAAAATTACTCTTGTGTTTTATAAAAAGATTGACTTAAAATATTATGGAATGGGTATAAATGTTGCACACTGCTTGAAACTATAGTATAGATTAGGTAAATATCGTAGTTTGATTTATACTATACATTTGCCTTTTACTTTGATTATTTAATTGATTTTTGTTTCCTTTCGGATTTTTGGACACTGTTTTAATCCAATGTTTGGTAGGATTCAGTGTTATTGATCCAACCTTAAGAAATAGCTCCCAAAAACCTTTTGAGGTATTTATTTTCTTCGATTTAGGGGTCACCTGATTTTCAAGCAATTCCAAATAAAGCTACCCCTAAAACAACATAAAGATATGAAATTCAAATTGTGAATATTCATTTTGAAGTTTAAATTTCTTGAATAGCACAATCTTAGGTGATCCCTGGGCTAAAGAAAATAAACATCCCCAATGGTTGGATCGATGGGAGCTATTTCCTAAGGTTAGATTAATGGCACCCAATACTCCCAAAGATTGGATTAATGGTGTCCAATACCCCTTTTTTGTTTCCCTTTTCTTTAGCAATATATTTGACCTGATTGTGAGAGATTATTCTCCTCCAATTGAGGAATTTAAAAAAATTAAGAGTTCAAGCTCCATAAAAATAGGTGTAGACACTCTAAGGTCTCCTCTGACTCGGACTGATTGTGCATCAGATGATTTGCATAATAACCTAATGACAATACATATTTTCATTATCAGTGGCCCTAGTATCCTTATAATAGTCTAACCCTAAATCATGTTTATTTATTTCATTAATCCATGTGATTAACTTCATTGCATTTAAATAATTACTTTTTGTTATTTCAACTGGGAAAATTTAAATGGGCCCTCACCTTGCAATTTGAGTTTTTGTTCTTGTCAAATTCTGGAGATTGATATTAGGCCTTGATATTTATGAATTAAGCGATTTAATTATTTTTCATGACACCACAACCATTTAACGTCGAGCTTTGAAAAAAAAATAATTTTATAAACGCACTCGATTTCGGCTCTTTTCCAAACCCGAGCCTATTTAAGGCCAATTTCGGTCCACTAAGACTTGACCCTCTTTGTTTAGCTAATTACCCTTAGTTAGGCCTTAATTATGCTTAGTAAAAAGTAGCTTTTGAGGGGATTAATTTCAGCCAAGTATTTATTTTGCCTAAGCTTCATTTGCACCAAGTAAATTTAAGTCACTTTCTCTCTTTTATTCTCTCCTCCTTCTCTCTACCCCATGGCCAGCACCAACAAGCACAAGTCCAGCCACCTTTCAACCACCAAACAGCCATCAAACAGCCACCACGCACCACCCCAACCACCCCTCTTACTCCCACAGGCATCAAGGATCATTCTTACCTCTTTCTCAAGCACAAAGTGAGTAATTCCTATCACCTCTTATGCTGATTTTGTTGTTGATTCTTGATCTTATTGGCTTTTTCTTCTTGTTTTGGTTATTTTGATGATGGATCATATTGTTTTTATTGAACTAAGATTCATCTTGGTGATGGATCATGGTGGAGTTGAAGTTGGATGATGCTAGGGTTAGGGTTTTATCTTAATCATGCAAGCTTCATGTTCAACTGTTGAATATTGATTATTTTATCCTTTATTTTACTCATCTTTTAATCTATTGAAGTTTATTATGGTGTTTATGGTGTTTTGAAATGATGGGAGTGAGTTCAAGTTGACCCTGAGTTAGGGTTTTATCCAAGAATGCATGGTTTGGACCAAACTAGTATTAAACTTGAGGTATGTGTATATGTGACTAGAAAAAGAGCTCTGTTGGATATGAATATGAAGTGAAATTGAGTGTGGTGTTTTTGTATGATGTTGGGATGGATCAAAGTGCATTTATATTGTTTTAAGGAATGGTTTAAGTTGAGGATTTGTGGGAAGAGTGAGGGAACAAACTCAAACGGTGAGGTTGGAATTTCCAGAAAAATAGAACAACCTTTGAGATGAAACTGGTAATGATCGGCCCTGCCAAAAATTATATTTTGGGTGGGTAGATAAGTCAGTGTGTTCACTTTAAAATGGCTCTTGAATCGCATTAATCTTAGATCTGTGGAAAAAGTTATGGTCATTTTACTGAACCTATGCAGGATGGACTCAAAACTGACATGTTGGTGTTCTAACCCCATTTTAGGGACCCTATCATGGGAATCATGTCATGTGTCTTCAATGAAAGTTTTAGATAACTTCCTAAGCTAGGTCTCATTTCGAGGTCAGAAGTATGCATTGTGAATTATTCTTTCCGCACCCTCTTTATAAGCCTTTATTCTCTGAACTTGCTATTGTGCCTTAAATCACATTTCTATGGTTTATATAGTTTCATCATTTTAGTTTAATCTATGAATTGGTTTGTAAAGATTCTTCATAAGCCAGTTTTATTTAAAGGTATTCATTATAAGAATAAGATCGTTTCTGACCTCGTGTTCTTATAATGATCTTTTGAACAGAATCAAGGCCTAAGCTTTCATTCTCTGCACTTTAGTGCATCTTATTACTTCGTGAACTTGCATTTAAAACTTCTAGGTACGTTCATTGCCTATATTTTTAGAAATCAATACGTATTTATCGAAATCGTAATGTTTTGGTAAATACATCAATGAATCAATTTAATCAGTGCTTTATCACATAATTAGTGACCCCATCAGTTATCAGTTACAGGGCATTACCCTCCAGTTACCCGCCCAACTTCAGGGCAGGTCCCCCGGTCGGCTTGACAGGTGTACACCTATTCATAGATCGTAACAGTTACTAAGGGGGTGCACTAACAGATAATAATTGGCAATTTAGTTTTATATGCATCTCATTCCCTGTTTTATAATCAAAATGAATTGCAAAGCGGACCCAAATAACTTTTCAGTGAATCTTTATCAGTATAGGAATGCATATACTGAGCTTTGGCTCACAGTTCGAAATGTTTTTATGTTTTATTTTAGGAAAGTGTTCAGTGAACCGCCCTCAGGCGGGCAGGGAGGCTGAAGGTGATAAATGAGACAGGACTGTCCCTGTGACTGGCGGTGTATGAGTGCTAAGATGCTATCATATCATATTGTGATGTATTTTAGTGTTGCAACTGTATATTTGAATTAAATTATGTATTTTGGTGTTACAACTGTATATTTGAACTAAATTATGTATGTTGGTGTAATCCTTGGGATAACTGGGATGTTAGAACCATTTCTATATATAACTAAATGGTTTGAGTGATTATAATGGTGAATGCCCCTTTTTAGGGTAAACTTTGATTTATGGCTAAGTTCTCATGCATAGGGAAAGCCTTGTCCTTTGTGGACGGTGGTAATGCCCCGTTTATTAGGTTATTATTTCCCATTGGTGAACTTAAGCAGGTAAATACAAGTAATAAATCATGTATTTTTGGGGCGTTACAATCCTTGAAGCTAGTTGCTATATAAGATAATTATAAACAAAGTTAATTTTTTTTTTTACTCCTCCCGAAAAGTTAGGAAATGTAAAAAAATAAAAAATAAAAATCAGGCAAAAGATATGTTTTTAGTAGTTATTATGAGTGTGGGTACTCGAACCCAAACATCATGGCTGCAATGGTTGGGGATAGACCAAATGACGCATTACATTGCAATCATACTCCTTAAGTCAAAGCACTTAACCTAGAAGAGGCTCAGGCCTAGCGGCAAACCCCCCTACTGCCTCTATGGTAGTATGACGTGACTGGGGAGATTCTTTTGATCTTTTTCTAGTCTATTTTATGGAATATATCATTTGCAGAATCTACAAACCCTAGAGCGGTAGCCTCTCCTCCTTCTTCAAATGACACAGACATATAATTTATCTTCTCCTTACTAAAGTGACCACCCTTGCTCTAGCCCTCTTTCTCCTCTTTGTTAGAGAGATTGATCTTATGCTGGACTATATTCTTTGTTAGGGGTATAGACTTTTCCTCTAACAAATGCTTCTCTAATTCATTTCTTTCTCCATAATCATCAATCTTCTAAAAGTTATTTTACACTTGTATTCATTACATCTAACAAAGGTTGGTTCTTTTGGAGTTTGTTCTTACCAGACCTAGATTGATGTAAGACCTCAGGTTTAATAAACAAGATAATAACCAGATTATCTTGATTATTTTTCTGAGTCATGATGTGATTCTTGATAAATTCTAACCTTCGTATCATATGTAAAACGATGTAATTAATTTAAGTGATCACCAGAATTCATAACTTTTCTAGTTTTCTTTTGTTACACATAGCATGCAACATGAGAAGATATGAAAGATCACACAAAAACATCATGTTTTTGATGCTTAATTACTGAATAAAATGAATTGGCATGGAACTTGAATTTGCATGTAATTAGTTGGATTTCACTATTTTCTTGTTTAACACTAGTAGAGGCCATCGTTGAATGTGTGATGTCAATGGGTGGGCGCTAGATGGAACCTCCACTACACAATGACAACAATGGGTGAATTTCCACCTCATTTTCACAATTTTTAAAACAAAATTGAAATTGCATTTTGCTGCAAATGATGCACATTATTGAGATCTATTTCAACGAAACTATTTCTTCTTTCTAGGACCAATTACATGCGTGGGGATGGCTATCAAGTCTGACGTGAGTATGCTGTCTAAGCATATAATTTTAGTATTGTCTGCTAAAGAATTTCTTGGCCTTCTCCTTATTGGAGTATGAAAGTGTATGTTGTCCCACATTGATAAAATGAAAGGGTTTAAGCATATATATAAGTTTTTGAGTTACTTCACCCATTGCCAATTGATTTTGGGTTAGAACCTCATTTGAGCTTTTATACATGACTCGTTTGATTAAGGCCTAATTTATATAAAAAATTTAGCATGGTATCAGAACAAATCATTTTCAAAAAAAGGCAAAAGAAAGAAAGGCTATCTCATTCAGTCATTCATCCACAATTCGACAAATGTGTGGCTACAGCCTTAATTAAGTTGCCAAGCCTTTGTCTTTTATGCATTTTCTTTCATATAGAACTTGGGAACAAATTTCCAAGTCTCCGTTTGTCCTTATTCAAACTCACAAATTGACTCTACTAAATTGCTTACTCTTAATTCATTCGTGGCATTTAGTAGGCATTCATCAAGCCTCCTTCTTGTCAAATTTATAGAGGATTCATCAAGTCATTATTGCATCTACATCCAAAGGTTGGGATTATTTGGGATTATCTTGTCTCTTGAAATTAAGTCAGTTTCTCTGGCCAGATTCATCCATATCTCCAATTACCTGTTTCTCCTCTCTACGTTATTTTTACAAACCATTGCAGTATGATTTTCTTTTTTCAGAAAGCGATTCTGTTGTTGGTATGGTATTTTTTTTAAGGATTTGCTTGTCTCTTTTAACCTATTCCTACTACATTTTTTTGGTTCTATTGGTGTTATTAGTGCTGAGATGGAAAAGTGGAAGTTATTCAACCATTAAAACCACTATCGATGGATTGAATTATGCACTATGGTCCCAAAAAATGCCAATCTTCCTAAAAGAGAGAAAACTTTAGTGTTTTATTACTAGTGCTATCCCTAAACCCACCAAGCAAAAAGATGAGGATGATAACAAATATTCAAAAGAACTTGAGGATTGGGATAGCAAACATCATCAGATCCTCACTTAGATTCGCAACACATCTATTCCATCCATCAAACTTCAATTTGCTCGATTTCAAACTACAAAAGAAGTTAGGACTTATTGAGAACATGATACTTTACGACTAATGTTGTTCATTAGTATCAGCTTTATGAGGTTCTCCATAATTTAAAGTAAGTTTAGGGGTAGTCTGTCAATGAATTCCTATCTCAAATGCAAGCTATATAAGATCAATTGGTCATGTCTGAGCCCTCCTGAGAAAATGCTAAGGATGTAGAAAGTTTTACAAATACTATGACAACCTGCGAATTATGCAATTTCTTATGGCACTTACTCCTTCTTATGAGCCTGTTCGTGCATCTATACTCCATAGAGGCTTTTTACGTACTCTTGAATGTGTCATGTCCGAATTATTGTATGAAGAAATTAACTTGACTCAGCATCTTGAAGGCCCAATCGACGAACACTATTGACACCAATAATGTTATATCAATTTCCTCCAAATTTACAAATTTTGAAAAGTTTTACAACTATTATAGACAAACTGATCATGTCATTTCAGAATGTAGGAAATTAAGATTCAAGGTCGAGGCAATACTCCCTACAAAGGCCTACAATACTATCGATACCCTCAGACTATGGGGGTAGTGGTTGATCAGTCATCTCCAACATTCTCTCTGAGTGACATTAAAGCTATCTTAAGACAATTTTCTATAAGTCCCAATCCAAACCAAGTTGCACCCTCCTCTCAGCATAGAGTTGGCCCTACAACTTCAATACTTCCATCAGTTACTTTAGGTAATTCATGCTCATGGTTCTTTAACAATGATTGTTCCAATCATGTGACTTTTGAATCTTGTGTATTTACTTCGAAAAATGTTCTTGGAAAAGCCTATGATGTCCATAAAACAGATAGCTCTGAATTAAAGGCAAGTCATATTGGCAACATATCTAACCCAAATTTGTCCCTGCATAATGCTTTCTTGGTTCCTCGATTGACATTTCATCTTATATCTGTTGGTTAATTATGTGAGCTTGGCCTTCAGGTGCATTTTTTGGATGATGATTGTGTTGCATAGGAACAACAGGCCGGGCAAATAATTAGGACCAGTCATAGAGTTGGTTGCTGGTTTGAGCTTATTTCTCTTAAAGTGCCATCCAAGTTAGTAGCTCGATGTGTAGCCAGCCAGCCACTGTGTCAAAGGAGTTATGGTATTCTAGACTTGGTCATGTTTCTAATTCTTAATTTCGTTCTTTAGTCTCTAGTGGAACTTTGAGTCATATTGAAGGCATTACTATTGATTGTCAAACTTGTCAGCTAGCTAAATTTCATGCTTTGCCATTCAAGAGTAGTGAATCAATTTCGAAAGCCCGTTTTGATCTAAGTCACTCTAATGTTTAGGGTCCTTCCCCTAATACTACAATAGGAGACTCACGTTCTTTGTGACTTTTGTTGATGATTTCTCATGGTATACTTGGATTTATCTTCTGAAGAATATATCTAAAGTGCCTGAGACTTATTATAATTTTACATCCATGATTGATACTCAAGTCTCTGTTAACTTAAGGCTTTTCACTCAAATAATGCACATGAATACAGGGAGCATAATTTTCTCAATTTTCTTACACAGCATAGAACTATTCTTCGATATTCATGCCCTGAAACATCACAGACAGAATGGTCGTGTAGAGAGAAAGCACAGACATATTCTTGAGACTATTCATGCCTCACTTATTTTTGCTGGTTGCCCAGAAAGTTTTTGGGGGGAAGCAGTGCTTACAACTATATATACTATCAACCGCATCCCTTCCTTGGTTATTGGTGATAAATCTCCATATGAATGTTTGTATGGTACTCCTCTAAATTATTGATCTTCTTTGGGTCTTTGGTTGTGCTTGTTTTGTAATGTTGCTCCCTCTTAAGCGGACAAAATTAGAGCCATGAGCACAGTTATGTTGTTTTCATGGATATGGTATTAAACATAAAGGATACATATGTTGGGATCCAATTCTAAACAACTTAGAATTCTTATCACACTGTTTTTGGGAACAGAAGATGTTTTTCTCTCTATCTACCTTCCATTTATCAAAACCTAAATCCTATTATTTCACTGATGTTGCAATTAACATGTTTTCAGATGCTAATGATACATCTACAAAGGATTTTTTATCCAACGTGGAGGACACAACCATTTCTACACCAATGTCAGATGCTTCTAATGATCCTCTACATAAGCCATTAACATCAAGAAGATCAAATGAGCATGATAATGATTCATCTCCAACATCAATGTTACGATGTTCTTCCCGAGTCAGCCAACAACTTGCTTACATGAAGTACTATCATTGCTATTTAATTGTTGCTTTTGTACATGAACCCAACACATTTCAAGAAGCACAGAACGATCCAAAGTGGTAGCAACCTATTCTGGAGGGAACTTGATGTAGTACGCAAGACACACACCTAGGATATGGTTAGTCTTCCACATGGAAAAATTTTCATAGCCTATAGATGGGTTTATGAAATCAAGACTCATTCTGATGGCTCAATTGAGAGGTATAAAGGTGGACTTGTGCTAAAAGAGTGTAGTAACAAATATGGAATTGATTATGAAGAGATATTTGCATCGGTTGCTCGGCTAACCTCAGTTAGAAGTTTGATAGCTATTGTAGTAGGAAAAAATTGGGGACTCTTTCAAATGGATGTAAAGAATGCCTTCCTCAATGGTGATTTAGATGAGGAAGAATAAATAAAACCCCTACCTAGATACAATCATCCACCCAATAAGGTTAGTTGACTTCGTTGAGCATTGTATGTCCTAAAACAAGCTCCATAAGCTTGGTTTGGGTAAGTTTAGTTCGACCATTCATAGGTTTGGCTTCAGTTCTTGCCCATATGATAATGCACTGTTCATTCATCGCATTAGTAAAGAATGTGTTCTCCTGTTACTTTATGTTGATGATATGATCATAACCGGGGATGATATCCAAGGAATCCAAGACTTGAAACAGTCTCTCAATGAAAAGTTTGAAATGAAGGATCTAGGTTGACTAAGCTACTTCTTAGGGTTAGAGGTCTCTTCTAACTCAAAAGGTTCCTACTTGTCACAAGCTAAGTATGCAGGTGATCTTTGGCTCATGCTGGGTTGACAAATAATAAAATTGTCTCAACTCCCCTTGATACTAATGTCAAGTTTTTGCCTAAAATGGTTCACTTTTGAAGGATCCAACATCGTACACACAACTAGAGGGTACTTTAGTCCACCCCATTTTTATAAGACCTGGCATAGCATGTGCAGTTCATTTGATAAGTCAATTCATGGCTGCTCCTTGCACAACACATTTTGCAGCTGTACTTCATATTCTCTGCTATATAAAGCGCACATTATTCCAAGGACTCCATTTTTCTTTTAGCTCTTCTCTAAAGTTAAAAGCTTATTTAGATTTAGATTGGGTTGGTGATCCTACAGACCGATGTTTTACTACTGGCTATTTTTTTTAGGTGATTCCCTAATCTTATGGTGGAGTAAGAAACAAACAGTAGTAGCTCGATCTAGCACCGAAGTTGAATATCAAACACTTGTTGATACCGCTGCGGAACTTGTATGGCTGCCCTGGTTACTAGGAGACATGGGTGTGCGATAACATTCCCCAACAATAGTTTATTGTCACAGTCAAAGTGCAATCCAAATTGCTCACAATGATGCCTTTTGTGAGAAAACTAAGCATATTGAAGTTGATTGTCATTTCATTAGACAACATCTTATGCCAAAAAAAAAAAAAAAAAATCTCTCCCTCATCTCTACCTCTTCTGTTGACCACGTTACTGATATCTTCACTAAGTCCTATTTACCTAGCAGATTTCACAAGTTAATCTCCAAACTCAAAATGTCATATGTCTTGCCATCTTGAGTTTGATGGACGATGTTAGCATATCTAAATTTGGATACAAATCCCTAATTTGTTGTCTCCTTCATTTTAAGCTATATACTTTATTATAATTAGCACTAGAATTATTTTGTTTTCGAATTTAGGATTTTCTCACTATGTATACATATATATCCTTTGTAATCATATTGATGAGATATACAAAAATTCTTACTCCTTTCATACTTTCTAATATGGTATTAGAGCGGATTACTCGATCTTGATTCGCCTTCCTCCCTATTTGATTAAAATTGTATGCATGTGTTGGGCCTTGTTAGTAGCCCACATGTGAAGAGCTGTGTTAAAGTATGAAAGTGGGTGTTGTTCTACTTTAATAAAATGAAAAGGCTTTGAGCATATATATAAGCTTATGAGTTACTTCATCCATTGCCAATTGATTTTGGATTGGAACCTCATTTGAGCTTATATGTATGACTTGTTTAATTAAGGTCCAATTTTTTATAAAAAATTTAATGCTCCTTGTGGGTTTTTAGTACAAATGACTTCATTTTATGGGACTTTGTTCAATTTCAATTAAATTGCTTCTTGCTTTCATATCAATGTTGTATTTATTTTCAAAAGTACATTAGTAAAACATCTTTAAGCGTTTTGTTTTT
This sequence comes from Lophocereus schottii, assembly GCA_002740545.1. Classification (NCBI taxonomy): domain Eukaryota; kingdom Viridiplantae; phylum Streptophyta; class Magnoliopsida; order Caryophyllales; family Cactaceae; genus Lophocereus; species Lophocereus schottii. Next base: position 10,260 of record NCQV01058136.1, on the reverse strand, counting down.
AATTTAGAGTACTGAGAAATCTATATGTGCCTACTTTCTAGTTTGAAAGATATCTTCTGTTTGTTTGATTCATTTGTTGTCAAACTAATTCCTCTATCTCTGTCAATAACTGTGTTGGTTAATTGCTTATTCAATTTCTTTATATTAATCATATCAACTTCAGGCACAACCCCTCACAGTTGATTTAGCTTATCATTGAAGTTATTTTCCGCTCATTTTGAAGTGAAATCCTTTTCACTTAAGTTTTTTAGGGGTTCAAATTGTGTGAACATTTGACACTTAACTGTGAATTATAAGATATTTGATTGTTTTTCGAAATGATGAACTACTACTCAGCTATGAATAGAACTTGTCATAGAATAGATAGAGGCATACATCGTGTCGTACAATATAATTCTGACATACAAACTAAGATCAAAGAACTAAGATTCCGGAATTACAAGTGCGGAAGAGAAAGCCTGAGGCTAAGGGGAGAGGTTACGTGAGATTTGCCGCTTCCCATTTTTATCAATAATTTGTTATGTTGCAAAATTAATTGCTAAGAGATGTGTAAAGAGAAAGTGGAAGCATGTGAGAAAAATTAGGAAGGAGCTTAGTTAGACAATCTCATTTGGGTAGCTAGGATAAGACGGCGATATAAGGGTACTAGTGAATTGGGAAAGGACAATTAGTTAGGTTTTGCAAATGTAGGGAGGGAGCGACTAAGTTGTATTCTTGAAAGGAAAATACTTGAATTAGTTATTGCCCACTTGACTATTCATTAAGTCCACTAACTATCTCAATATTAGGGGAGGAGCTGACCAGTCAACGTTGTGGTTAATTAGGAGTCCGAAATTATGGTGTTTTCCTAAGGTGAGTTGTACATGGTTGTTTTCTTTTATGGGATTGAATAGTGATGGAAATACGATGGATACAAGTCGGATGAAGCTATATCCGTACTCCTATTCATTTTCAAAAACCATACCGATACTCATACTTAGCATATTTTGATAATAACACCCTTAGCAATACCATCTATTGATGGGCATAAGTCGGGTTGAATCTTAATTGCACTCAATTTCGAAATCATACCATGTCCATATCTGGAGGCATTGGATTTTTCAAATTTAGCAGTTTAGGTAGCAGATAGCTATTTAGGTAACAGATAGCGTTTCTAATTTAGCTGTTAGCAGATAGCTTTTTAGATGAGCAGTTGAAATAAATGTATTCGGTAAATTTAGCTGTTGGGTTAGTTGAATAATATAAATTGACATAAAAGTATATAGATAATTTCCAAAGACAACATTTCCAAAGGATATTTTTCGACCAAAAAAAAATGAAACGCTACTTTTGAATGCAATACGTTAATACTATTAATTTTTCAAAAATCTGCTTAAAACGCTAACTATTACTTGCAATGCTAGACAAAATACTATGTTACCGAATACCAAAAATTACCTGATGAGGGTATTAACTTAGTCAAAATGTCAAATACTGTCTAAAATATTATTGTCGAACACGCCTTATATCATCATTCCTAACTGACTCTAGGTTGGGCGGCTAGATTAGATTTAGACAAAATTTTTAGCTTCAACTGGTGAATTAGTTTGGTTTGGCAGGGATCAATCCCCTCTCTTATTTTTCGGATTGTTTGATTTCTTTTGATCTGTTTGATCTATTCATGAGATAAGATAAAGATTATATGTTGTTTATTTGTATAAAATAATACAAATGAAAAATTAAAATACAAAAATGATTTGATTCCGTTTCATATCTCACAACCAAACAATTATGAATAGAACATGATTCCATTCCTACTCTCCGTCAAACACTTGAAATAAGAATTCAAGTTCCATTCCTAACTCCCCAAGTATCACTCTTTGATTCCATTCCATTCTTTTTTTCCATACCAAACACTTCATAAAGACTAAATATATATAAAAAAGGAAATATCCTGCTATAGAGATCTACCGTGAGTGAAAAGAAAATGTTCCCTTCACATCTAAATATGAGGCTACATCTAATCCTCATAGTGGTGGTGTGGAAAAGTTGGTTGCAATAGGTTAATTTCCATATAACCACTCTCCATGGGCGGCTACTCATGGGGGAGAGGTGTCCACAAATTATTTTACATGAGAATAGATTGGTATATGTGTACATCTATAAATTATGTCCAAAAATTATAGGCACACTTCAGATTAGGGCTATTAAAAATCGACCCGACATGATTACTGATCCGAGTTGGATATGAAATTAAGTGGGTTTGAGTAAGAATTTTCAACCCATTTAATTAAATGAGTTGTCATATTTAACCCGTTTAATTAATTGAGTTAGGTTCAGATTGAGAATTTTGACAAAAAAAAATACTTATTTAACTCGTTTAATTAAATGGGTTAAATAAGTTGATTGTTTATCCAATTTTATCATGTATGTTTTAGAAAAAATTGTGAAAACGTGGAGCTTAATCAAATCAATCTTTGCTTTAGGATTGCAATTCTTATAAATCATGGACGATGGTTGCATTATGATGATATATTGAACTCAGGAGATTGATTTATAGCACTCGATAATATATTTTAGTCAAAATAATAAGTCGATTAATGGGTAAATTTTAGGTAAACCGGTTTAAAAAATGAACGGGTACATGTCAAGTTTCCCACCCATTTAATAAACAAGTTAGGTTCAAGTTGAGAATTTCTCAACTCGTTTAAGTTCGACACGAACACGAACTCAATCCGACCTAGCCTGTTTGACAGCCGCACTTTAAATATATCCAGCTCACATATTGATATTTTTAATTTCTTTAAATATCAAAAGTACAGTTATAAAGTTGGAATCTAATAAAAAAGTAAAATTAAATTAAATGCATCTAAGCCCAAATTTCTCTCTCTCTCCCTCACTCTGTTATCTGGAGTTAGACTTTTATTTTAATCTAATTCTAGTGTTTTTAAGTTTCTTTTATTGTTATTGTTTATTTTTTTGGTTGTTTAGTTGGACTATGTTTTTGGTGCAGACTTTTCTTTAACTTGGCCTTAATGATTGATTTGAAGTTGATGCTTTTTTTTTTTTCCCATTTTGATGCGATTAACTGGTGCAGATTACTTATTTATAGTTGTATTTCCTATTTGACATGTTTACTTCATGTCTCAATCTTTTTTTGCTTTATTGCTTGGTGCTGATGATCCATTCTTTGTATCCAAGTGGTTTAATAAATGCTGCATAATCATAATGTTCTGTCATTTTGGCTCAATTTGTGTATTAGACTCAAAACATGAACAACAATAAAGAAAACATATAGCAGTAGAGCTATCATATTCTTTTAGAGCGTAAAAAATGAGGTATATTATTATTATTTTTTAATTTATGCTATTATAGAAATACGACACGAAATATTTAGAAAAAAAAGAAATAAAATACTTGCACAAAATAAACTACCGTATATAATATCTATCATATAATTTTTTTATTAATATGATACAATAATGACGATATTAATAATATACACCCCTATTTTAAAGATTTAGATGTCGCACCCCACGGTCGCATGGAAATGGAGAAAGAAAACCCCTTCTCTCTTTTCAT
>NCQV01058132.1:5052-16132 GCA_002740545.1 Lophocereus schottii | reverse complement strand
GAGCTCATCTTGCCCTGTCTTTGCTTGAAGGAATTTTTCATCAATCTTGTTCCAAATTTTACACGAGATAATTTCTTTTGGGAAGCAATGGTCAATTTTCCAGAGGTTAATATATCTGCAATTCTGCACATAGATTTGATAAGATTTGATAAGTGAAGATTTATGTGAAGCATCGTGTAATCAGTGCTGAGAAATGCGCTTAAAACAGACACTAGCTGATTTTTCTACCTCGTACTTCTGAAACTATCAATCTTGTGTGTTAGCTTACGGCTACATCAAATACTAGATTAGAAACTGATCCTGAACCTGTTATAATCTATTTTCAAGCATGGTAATGTGCTTGCAGACCCAGCAACACCAGATGTTGCTGACGTGGGGGAAAACTTAGAGGGACCAGAGAAACAAAAAGATAGCGGCTGTTTGAAGAACAGTGACAACTTACACTGGGAGCACAAAGATATTGATAAAACCGTCTCTGACATATTTTCGTCAAAGTTCCAGGAGGTAATTCATTCCCTCTATGCCTCCCCTAATTTTATGTTCCAATTATGAACGTCTGTTAAACAAGCAAATATGATTTCTTGTGCAAATGATCCGGGTGGAGGGTAGAGTTCCTACCTTGTGTGGCTGTGAGATGTTTTTAAATTATTGATCATATTACTCTCTAGTGCTTCAAACTGCATCCCTTTGCGTCTTATCCTCCGCGAAACTAACCTTCCTCGAATTCTCTAACTGAAAACCCAGCCGAGCTCGTACAAAATAATGCAACTTTGACATCAACTGAAGTTGAATTGGTCCGATCCAGATTCCAGGCTGGCACCAGCCTGAAATTGCGCTAAATATTATTGGTATCCTCTTAGCTAGCTCATTACTACGCACTAACATGCACGCACGCACGCTTGCATTAGAACCAAGTATCCCCCCCCCCAAAAAACCACCAAAAAAAATGAAACCAGCCAAGGGTGTTGTAGAGGAGATTTCGTTGTTAGACTATTGTGGTCATTCATATGCATCTGTTTCCGAAGCATAGCAAGCTAACCCCATTTTTTCAGAAAATGGCTGTGGAGCACATAACGCCCCACTTATTGCAAAACAAGATTTTGCTGGAGGTTGAGGTCTCAATGGCCCCTGACATTATGATTAGGTAACTTCTGTGGAAATCATCCTTCAAACAATTTTGCTTTCTGCAACTATATATATCCTTACACGAGTTTCTGTTTCAGAGACGCGATGCTGATGGCAGAAGAAGCAAAGAAGGAGATTCTCGAAACCATTTCTAATGTCGCTCAAGTAAGCGTCGAGCTAAGATTATCACAGCCTAGCAACCATACGGCTTCTTCGTAAACCAGCTCGAAGGCCACATTGAGAATGGAGAAATGAGGGATGAGATGTAAAACTAACCCGTGATAGCGTTATACGATGAAGATGGGTTGATTTAATTTACCCAATTTTTGGTGTTGTCGGAGCCCCGGGAGTACAAGGGGGTGGATATTCATACGGCGTGACACAACAGCAAAAGGTCGGAATATTGAGAACACACTCTTTCAGTCCCAATTATCGTACTGAATGGATTTCAAGTAGTGTAATACCTTGGCCAGATTTAATGAAAATCTCTTACTCAAAATTAATTTTCTTAGCGTTTATACAATTGTGATTACTTTTTTTTGGATCATTAGTTGCCAAAGACACTTCGTTATAATTAATTCTTGAGTCGACATTATATATCACGATTTCTTTAGGTCCATGTTAGAAAAAGGATTTCATATTAAAGACATCAGTCAATCTAGAATTAGCTGACAAAAAATTGTTCGACCCAAATCTTCAAATTTGACCTGAAAAAAAAAACAGGCACGGTTATAAATTTTAAATACGAACACAACATTTTTCACATTTCTATCGTCTAAATCCGATTTTGATCCAAATATAACCTTACTTGAATGGTCCGACTCGAAAAAAGAACCCGAATATTGAATATCAATTTCTTGTCCAAAATTTGACATTATTAAATTTATTCCATTCAAATTCGACACGAATTTGAATTTTTGCCAGCATTAATTCAATCTAACATACTGAAACTTCTGAAGATGTACTTGCAAGAGGAAAACCCAAAAAACCGCGTGGAAAAAGTAAATAAACATTGGCACATTGCCATGACTTAAAAACTCCAAGGAACAAAAACCTCATTTTGCAGTTGAAATCAATTTCGTAGTTACAAACAGGAAAATCAAATGAAAAGAAATTCAATGGGTAAAAGAAGAAGCCATTGGATCAGATAATTGTAGTCTGGGATTTTATTTAAAGTCGACATATTGTAAATTCCGACGAAATACTCATCATGCCAATGGCTTCCATCATCAACTCACTCGACAAAATTGAAAAACCATCCATGAGAGAGAAAGTGACAGAGAAAGCGAGAGAGGAGGAGGCTCAGAAGGATCCATTGGTAAAATTTAATCAGAGAAACAAACTGTTCCTCATAAAATAGGTAGTTTCGTGCATCATCGCATTCTCCTCAATTTTCTCTGTCAAAACTAACATGGAGTGATCGATTCACAACTTCTGCAACACAGAAAACCATGAAATTGGAAGACTGGAAACGCAGAGGCAGAGGAAAAGGGAATGTGCGCGGAGTAGACAAACCCGAACGCGATATATAGGACTCTAAGAGTGTGCGAATTAGGGTTAGGGTTAAGTTGCGGCGAATTAGGGCTGCATTTAATTTGTTTTATTTGCTTGGGCTTCTTTGGTTACCTAGCGCCATTTTTGGGCTCTCACGAATGTCGACTTATCACAATAAAGTCATCGACCCATCATAATATAGAGCGTCAGTTCAACTACTTGTAAAAGAGAAAAAGGAAATACATTACTGATATTTTAATAGATTATTTCTAAAAATTTAAGTAATAAGATTAATTATAATATTTCTAAAAATATTTTTGCCAAAATTTTAAAAAAATCTATGTGTAACATGGGTTTAGAAACTATTTAATTCTATTCGTATGAGTTTATATAAACCAAGGAGGAGGGAGATGTTTACTCAAAATTTATATCTAAAGGTTTGAGTGATTTTTAGGAATGTGATTCCCAAAAAAAAGAAAAAAAAACCTAAACATAAATGTGGTAATTATTGATTTCATTCACATATCAAGATATTTAAAAACAAAAAGATAAACCAAACAGCCCACAAATGCTAAGTAAATTGGCTCAAGGTACCACAGTACCAGGTTATTTAAACCAATTAACATGACGTGAAACTAATCGTATCACCAAACTGGCATGTGCTTCGAGCATATGAGTTGACAAATGACAGCACGGCAATCATACTTAGTTTTCTGATGAATTAGGTGAACCAATAAAGTTTTCAAAAATTATTGCTACTAAATATCTAGCTATAAATTTTAACTGCATCAATTTTTGCATTTTCTTAATTACATTTACAAGAGAGTGAGAGAGAAAAAGCGAATAAGTGCCCCATGAAATAACACGTATAAATTGTGAGAATTAGTGTCAGGAAAGTCAGATATAAACAGTTTCATTCCCCATAAACGAAGAATGTGCTTTCAACAAATTCTCACATGAAGCATTTTACAAAAGTTACTGGCTATATTCTCTCCCAAAAACCAAAAAAAAAAAAAGTTACTAACTATAATTAGTGGCTATATCTATTTTGATACCCCTACATACTATATATATATATGTACCTATATATATATATATATATATATATATATATATCTTTTCATGTTACTCATTTGATGAATATTTTATCTTTGTAGTACAATAATTATAATGCCTCATTAAGTAGAAGCATTGATTCCTTCTTTAGCATCTTATGTCCGAAAAACCTAAAAACTAAGATATGTAAGATCGGATACCCAACGTAGTGATGAAGTTACAAGAAGTAAGAATCTCAATGAAACCAAAAGTGGCTTATAATGCTTTAACTTGAGTTAAGGAAATTAATTAATTAGTTTTCGCTAGGGGTCCTCGAAAGACTAGGAAGTAGCCAGGACTCCTTCGATGCGTTCGGTTCTTTGAGGTGATTTTTGCCAATTAGCTTTTGCTTTTCTTTTTTCTTTTCTTTTTCTTTTTCTTTTTCTTTTTCTTTTTCTATTTACTTTTATTTTTATCCCTTTTTGGGGGGGGTGAGTTTGCATTTCGTATTGTTTGACGACATTGTGACTAATTTCGATGCTATTACATCCAATTAGTTAAATATTCTTATTATTTTATACTATCAATTTGACTATTTGAAAATAATTCAATAACTAGATATTCACTCAACAATTATACGTGGTCCTCGCAAGTCGCAAAAAGTATATATACTACTACTCAATCATCTAATTTATTGTAGTTTTGTGACACCTAATACAGTCAAGTCGTGCTTTGATCTAATCAAAATCTTAACAACTACAAATATTTAATACCTAATAACAGGACTTAACTGTATTGAGTCTCTCTACTTTTAGATGTCTTTTATATACGGCAAAATATTTCAATTGATGAGCCCTTCTCCGGACCCTGCGTGAACGCGGGATACTTGTGCACCGGATTGCCCCCTTTTTTTTAATATTAAAGTCTATGGACCAATTACATGAGAAAATACTAGTACGTGCTCCATGGATAGGGCACAACACTAGCAAAATCATGACAAGTTACGAAGGCCCATGCTACATGAAGATAGAGTTTTTTTTTTTTTTTTTTTTTTCTTTTTTAAATAACAAATGGAGACAAGACTTTGCTGAAGATGAAGAACCGTTGTGCCAAAAAAAGTAGTTCATTACTAATAATTATGTAAACGCCAAAAGCGTTCGGACGAAAAAGACGCATAACATAAGCAAACATATTTACCTATAACTTTGACAAAATGCACACCATACAATATCTAAAGGCAATGATACCTTTCGCTAGCTACTTTATTTTTATATAAAACAACTGTAGTAAGTTTTGTGCTATCTGCTACGGATAAGAATCACGCATCAGTTAACTGATAGCAGAGTTCTGGACTTATAAGCGTAGCGCTGCACACCCTTATAAGATCGATCTTATGGGAAGAGAGTAATGACCCTGTGACAAGTGGAATTAGAGCCAACCTAGTCGATGTTTCGCCAAGTGCTCTGACGAAATGGAGTAGGCAAGGACTCATCTGTGACGCGTACATCACAGGATTGGACGGAGAAGAGTGCCACGATCACGGATAAGAATTTCACATTGGATAACTGATGAGAGGGTTTTAAGTTTATAAGTGATGGCGCTGTATTCCCATCAAATAAGTCTTTTAGAGATAGAGTAAAGACCTGTGATATATTGCGCTAGGCCCGCTTTTAATTTTTAGTTGTGTCTATCAAATCAACTTTCCTTGGGTTTTGCTATCAAGGACCACACTCGCACTTGTATATTGCGCATCAAAGTAAATAGTTAATTCTTTCTTTCTAAAGACGTGGGCTAACTCTTTCACATAATTTTAAAAGTAACATTAAATATTTGAGGTTGGGAAGTCACGTTTATTTATCTCTTTCTGCCTTCAAGACAGGGAGGGAAAAAAAAAAAGGAAAGAACAAATCCATACTTCTATACTATAATATAAAAGTAATGTTGTGATGACATGGCTTTTTCAAATTTTCTCATAAATTTGAGATTTTGAACCGTTAGATTATTTGATTATACAATCACAACCGCTGGATTTTCAATAAAACAATCACCATCATAATTAAGAATATATAATATCTTTATTTTTTTGGGCAACAAAATCTCTTAACTATCTAAAAACAAAATATATTTTGATACCCTTTCCTATATCAATAAAAACAATTATGATCATAATATCATTAGATTATTTGATTATATAATTACAACCATCAGATTTTCAATAAAAATAATTACCATCATAATTAAAAGTATATTATTTCTTGACTTTTTTTTGTAGCGAATCTATTAACTACCTAAAAACAAAATATACTTTAATAACTTTTTCTAAATCAATGAAAATATATATGTATTGAAGTTTATGAATGGTATTAATATTTTAGTGATCCAAGGAGGGAATAAAGTATTAAAGTTTCACTTTTCTTATTTTAATGGCAACCCGAAATTAGCGACTTTACATATTATTAATAGATTAAATAGAAGAGATGTAAATTAATAGAAGAGCTAGAAGTAGACGAAAGATTTTCTTTCCAAACGTTCTTAATGCGGGATAAGGTGTTTTTCTTTCTATATTTCTTGGTTAGGAATTAAAGTTCCTAAGAAGTTTTTTATTTTTTTAATTTGTAACAAGTATTTCTATACCCATATAATAAGTGAAAAAAATTTATAAGTTTTTAATTGTAATAACTATTTATAAAATATTACAATATTCCAAATAGCAACCATGTCATATACAATATTTTGAGTTTTTTAAATAAAATAATGAATAACTTTTTAAGAAGAAGCAATTATTAATAGGTGCAAATTATGAGAAACTATCAACTAAAATTTCTAATATATAGAAATATACTACAATAAGTTTAGCAAATGGGCCTCGCGGACTAGGTTGCAGGAGAACAAGGCGGACAGACATAGTGTGAAGAGAGAAAGAGAGAGAAAAAGAGCTGACAATGGAAGATGGAGGGGTAATTCGGCCACGGTTATTGGGCGGGTTCTTCTTCTTCTTCTTTTGTCCACTTGATCCAATATTAATCAGTTGAGCACTATTTATTTTTCTCAAGTTTTTTTCCAATTCCTACAAAATAAATAAAATAATATTAAAATCCTAATTTAATCATTTATTTTGGGCAAATAATAGATAAAGAAGGGTATAAATTAACTCAAGTTCTGGTTGAACGGTTTACATTATTATGTACTATATTCCTTTATATGAATTATAGGTAAATCTATATAGTTTTATTACGAGATCATGCAGATTATAGAAGATTTATTGTTCTTCGTGAGGATACTCGAGCTATTTTGCATACAACAACATAATTGAATTCATATGTAACACATGTATTATATTGTTCATCATAATTTGGACACTTTATTTTTTGATTACTGACTATCTCATTATAACATTTTCTACAGTTATATGGTCATCTATCAGTATATGTGATTATAAATGATTGTATAGATAAACCTTGAGTATTTATTATGAAGCACTACCATAAAGTCGAATTGTCTATCACTCTTATTGCGCTAATTAGTTGGAAGAAGAATGTGTATTATTTACGAAACACTAATGCTATGTACATCAGGTACACAAGATATAATTGTAATATTCATTATATCATTGCTAATCAAATTATTACTAAGAACTTAATTTTTAAAGTAGGTACAAGAAGAGAATATGAATTCTTCATCATTTGCACCACAAATTAACGTATTATCATGTCATTTAGCATGATTTTTAGTTTCATTTTGACTACCTATAATCTTTGTCATACTTTACATCGTGTCTTTGATAATCATATGTTGTTTTAATTATTGAGTTTCATTATGCATAAAAATGCTATCTATTCATATTTTTCAATAAATTTAAGTATCATTTTCTAAATTACAATATTCACTTTGTCCACAATTGACATTCATCGATTATTTTGACTATATATATGTATATATATATATATATATATATATATATCTACTGTAATATACTCCGTGCAAAGTACGGATCCATACTAGTGTAATTAAATAATGTTGTAATTGGATTCATGATTTTACCTTATTTATTTTTTTCCCTCCCAACTAAAATAAGGTGTGAAAACCAGTATAAAGGGGAAATGACAAAATAAGCAATAGACTAAGAACTGATGTAAATTAGTTCTATAATGATGGAATTATATACCCTCCCTTACATATAACGAAATGTTTTGGCTAGAATTCATTGACTACTAAGTATGCCGTACTTTAGCAATTGCTTTTTTATTTCTATCATTAAAAAATAAAATAAAACATAAACAAAGGAAATTCACTAAGTAATGTTCTCCATTTCGGGGAGAAACTTAACCTATAATACATTAACAACTACTTAGACATTAAATAGGTTTTTTTTTCTGAAAAAAAGAAATTAAACAATGAGGGTTGCACCTTGTTTCTTAGAGCACTCTCAGCCACAGGAACCTATTATGTGACTGGGCCCTGCATGCGACACGCGCCTTTTCCACCCACTAGAACGCCCCTCTTGCCATGCGTACCGGAATAGACTACAATTCCCGTCCGTGTTCCAATTTTTTTTGGGTTATTTTTGTGTTTTTTTTCTTTTTTCACTTAAAAATATTTAAGTGATTAATTAAAAAAATTATATATTATGAAGTGGGCCTATAAAAAATATTTTATTTGGTGATCTAAATTGGAGTTTCATAGATTGAAAAAGTAAAGAAATGTAAGTTCCCAAAAAATAGATTTTTTTTATGGTGTGGTAAGGCGGAGTTTCAAAATATGAAACTTAGACTGAAAATTCTCTAAATGCAATAAAAATTATAAAAATTGATGCAGTTTAAATTTAATTTATAACTAGATATTTAGTACTAATAATTTTGAAAATTTTATTTGGTTAACCTAATTGTTCAGAAAGCTAAGTACGATTGCCGTGTTGTCATTTGTCAACTCATATGCTAGAAGCACATGCCAGTTTGGTGATACAGGTAGTTTCACGCCATGTTAATTAGTTGAAATGAACCATAATTTGAGCCAATCTACTTTACGTTTGTGCATGGGATTCTTGGTTTATCTTTTTTTAAAAATAAACATCTTGATATGTGAATGAAATCACTAATTTACATATTTATGTTTAGTTTGCTTTTTTGGGATTACATTCCTAGGTGTAAATTTTGAATGGCCTGGCACTAATATAAAATCTCGGCCACTTGACTATAGTTGAGACTTTAAGTGCATTAGAAATTAAATTTGGTTAATGTTGGATACTAGCTTTTTATTCACTAATCTAAATAAAAAAAGAAAATAAAATGACCAAATGCACAAGCTAGCGGACAGGTGTTGCATTTACAAGACGTATGTCTGGTGATTTGATCAAAAGTTTATGGAGGGAAGGAGTACATTTCAGAATGTTTGCAAAGGATTCTGTTAATGCTGAAAAAGGTTGGATACCATCTTTGATCACTTACTTTTATTTCTTAGTTACCAACCGTTGTATGCATCAGATTCTTGTTGTCGTTACGTTGAGATTCAGTATTAGCAGTTAAGCTCAACACGATATCAATTTGGGTGTGCCCGCCCCTTTGTTGGAGCGGAAAGTGGCTTTTTCGTCTTCCCTCCTTCTCTCTCTCTCTTTCTTTCTTTTTTTTGATGCAAGGTTTTTCATTTATAGCCGGAGCTTCCTCATACATGTTCCAAAACAATCCTCATATATAATTGACCTGGCACTCAACTAGAAGTTGTGTGGGTCAGCTGAAAAATGACTATTATATTGCCTTCCTTAAGGTATAGGAATTAGGGTTTTCCTTAATTTTAAAAATACAACAACAGCAACACCACCTCCCAGTGTAGATTCCGCTTTCGCGGAGTTTGGAAAGATCCAGATGTATAACAATAAATTAGGATTTCTATATATAAGAGGCGTTGTTGACTCTATTATTAGGAAACATGCATAGCACAATTTATAACTTAACTTGAATGAACAACTTTCAAATTATACCCTTTTTGTGGAGTTGCAAGTATACGCAACAAACAGGTTTTATTTGTTTGCAATCACTAGAAGGATCGCAACGAGTTTGGAGAAAGAGTTTAAAAGTAGGAAGCAGACATATATGATTGAAATATGAGGGTCGATTGAGGACTAGGAGGATTTCTTGAGCGGCTTAGCTAGTTTTATTTTTGGGGTGAATCTCAAACCCCATTTCTAGATTTTCTTCTGTAAAGTCAATTAATTAAATATTGAAATTTGTGTAGTATAGATACTCCAATATAACCCCAAATCCAGGCAATATTGAGTTCACCACCGTTGACTTTCATCAAAGCATTGTACTCCCTTTTTGGATCGAAGTTGAAATTCCCTGTATAATAGTTGCAAATTGAGTAGCATTACTAGGAAAATAATAATTAAAGAATCCCATTGAGAATTTCTTCAAGACATATATATATAGCATTATCCATATTCGAGGTTTGACCAAAGATGCATGAAATCGGGAGGATTTCTGCACTGTCGTGCTTAAAGAAAAGCTTGCTGTTCAAATACTAAGAACAATTAAGTGCAAGGAAAAAAAAAAAAAATGTTCTCTTATCACCAACCGCAAGTTATATGCTCTCCTTGAAGTGGTCAAACCATTTCAATACGTTCCATCAAATGTGGGAACCCTAACTAAAAGGCTAAAACAATATACTCTATTTTCTTAAAAAGCAGTACCCCCGATTATTTAGTTAGCAAAGTGATATAAAAGCACATCATAATAGACCGTAAAAAAGTTACATCATCCAGCACAAATAAAACACCAAAATAGAGATAAAATTAAAGCATTATTTATTAATTTTGTGAGGTCTATGCCAGTATGAAACGAGTTGCTAAAAGGTTGATCAATGATCCCCTAATTAGACTGATGAATTTCATATGCCTGAATAAATGTGATTTTGGATATTTACAATGTCTAGTTACTCACAACTTAGTTTCACCATGCTTGACAATGACAAAGAACTAAATTAAACATTATTCACAAATCACAATTAATGATAAAGGATGATATGCCCTCCTAATTTAGCTTGCAACAATAATAAGTCTTGCAGCTCAAAATTCAATATAGTCAAAGTGTACAGCACTCCCACTCCCTTGCCTTTTCTTGTTAATTAGTGGTCCAGAAAATGAGGGTCCAAAATATTATCATCGATGCAAGTAAACTCTTCAAATACACTTATTGTTCAAGGGCTTTTCTATCCTTCTCTTTTTCCTTCCATCAGTTAGGGTCCCTCGTTTTGGCAAAGTATCCTCACTCTGTGTCTAAGTTACTATGAAATTATACTACATTCTACTTGATTTTACAACGAAAGTATCAATGTCTATGTATGAAATTGGAACGGACATAAGCTCCCTTTGACTTCAAATTTAATGTACCGGCCTCTCTAATTACCGTTTTGCAGGAGTATAATGAAGCGATCT
>NCQV01058130.1:0-10153 GCA_002740545.1 Lophocereus schottii | reverse complement strand
CGTAGATATTTTTCTACTTTTATTTGGGCTCAAAGATGTTTATTGTTTTCATGTTCATTTACATTGTAAGAACGCGTGTCATTAGAGACCGAAAAAATAGGTCTCTAAAACCCAAAATTCGATCTTAATTTAAATTTAGAGAACGATTTGAGTTTGAAATTCATTCATCATGAAATCCTTGGTCGCAATTTGAATTTAGAGACCGAATTATAAAAATTGGTCTCAAACTTAAACCAAATTCAAAGACTGTTTTATATGGACTTTATTAGACTCTGGCCCATGTTAGTCTTTAATAGAGACTATGTAGTTGAGTCTCTATTAGGGACTGGTACCTTCGGTCTCAACTTGAAACCAATTTCTTAATTCGGTCTCTAATAGAGACCATTATTTACATATGGTTTCAGCTTGCAATCCTCCATATATTTCAATCTTAAATAGAAATAGTTTTGTAAACTCAGTTTCTACTTGCTCTTTTTTTTTTTTTTTTTGAAAACTTTCTTTTTGATTGTTTGTATTGCTTATATTCTTTGAAATTTGATAATTGTTTGAAAATTTCATTTATCATAGTCTCATAAACATGTAATTCAACAGAAAAAAAAAGTAAAAGAAGCATTTTATTTATTTCAGCAATATAGTATATCTTAATATGCACATACATAATTTTATTGATTTACATTTGATATACAACTTAATTTCCTAACTCACAAAGTGTGAATTATTTTCCAATGTAAAAAAGAAAAATTATAATTTTTGTTTTTTTCCTAATTTCTAGAAAAGAAATAAAACTGATTTTCCATGGCAACAAATCCTGACTAAAACTTGCATTCTTCTTTGTATACATTATACATATGTGTCCAGCTTCCCACTAATCGGTATAATTAAAAGAGGAGAAAATATTAGAATTCATAACATTGAGATAAACTAATACAAAAAATGAAAGAAATATATGAGAAAAAGTTCAATAATTAATATATTTGAACAATAATTTTGCTTTAAAAGAAAATCAAAATAAATCTAGAACTTCCCCCAAAAACAAAAACAAAAAAAAAAATAGATACTGGTGGTGCTTACCATTGTAGCAATAATCTAGTACACATGAGGAAACAAATATCCAAGCTCACAGGTCTATTTCCCAACTGATCACTAATACTAGATCAGTAAAAGATGTTTCACCCAACACAAATTTATGGAATGGCCTTTCTTCTATATTATATCGACCTTGTTTGATTAGTCTCATGCTACTGTCATGGCTATGAGTACTTCATGTGATGAAGAGTAAGAAAGAAGAGGCCATTGATGATGACGAAGGTAATGATCAAGCAAATCTACTAATTGATGTAAGGGACAGAGAATGATAAGAGTGGAGCAACTTTTTAGTGAGAAAAATTGGCAAAGGAGAAGGATTGTTAAAGTTAGGGTTGCGGACTTGGGAATGGCTTTGAACTTTGAAGTTGTGCATGCATCCTATAAGTGCTTTATAGGAAGAGGGAGTTTCTTTGGGATAGGAATTTTTTGATGCTTTCTTTTATACTGTTGTTTAATGGTTTCTATTATATTATTCTTATATGGTGAGAGATAGGCAACACCTTGATTAAGAGCATAGATGTGAAATACTTTTGTAGACCCAACCGAAACATAGAAACAAAAGCCTTACATGCTGTTGCTCTACCTAAAGAATCATGTTGAATGCATTACATATAATATGAAATTAATGATGTCAACATGCAAGGTTACACACTTACCCTAGCAAAAGTCAAGGTTCCTCTCTCTCTCTATCTCTCAAATTACATGATGTCAATATATAAGCTGTCACACACCTAAAAGGATAATCCTTAGATTATGTTTTATCAAAGTATAATAAGTATTCATTAGAGTAACAGGCCATAGTGATTAAGGACACTAAAAGCATCGAAGTACCTAAGAGTCATGTCAGAGCCATAGATCGATGATTGTCAATCAATGAAAAATTAGCTAACATAAGGCACTGACCTGAGAATGCTTGCAACCTAATAAAAGTTGTTACGTAAATGTAGCGTATGATTAAATGATGCGAAAAGGTTTTCCCAAATGGAAAAACACAAGGAATGTGTACTTAATGAACATCATATGAAAAATGATTAAGATATAAATAGCACAGGCGAAAACAATTCCTTTAACCATACTTTTTCCAATGTAATGCCCTGAGTAATTACGTTCAAAATTAAAAAAGGTCAAATCTTGATTAGCAAATGCTAAGCATGTATGAGGTGACTCTTTTATTTTTCTTTTGGTGAAATCAGGGATTATCCCAATACATACACAAACAAGGTGTTAGAATTGAGAGTACACGAACACAAGAGGGGGTGAATTGTGTTGGCAAATTTTTGCAGTTTTTGGGAACAGGCTTAGGCCTTGTTCGGGCGGACTGTTTGTAAAATGCTCAGAAAGTGTAAAACAACAGAAATAAGTAGAAAAGTGAGAACACAAGATTTTTACGTGGAAGCACCTCGAGCCCAACCGAGGCGCAAACCACAACCTACCCCTGTAGGATTTTTCACACACTTCTACTATACTGGCTAAACACGTTACAAAGGTAACCTTCTCTATTATGATTGCAACACACGTAACAGTTTACCCTTAGACTAGTTACACACCATGTCCTAGTCTCCCAGACTTGGACACACCCACGTAATCGTCTCCCCAAGACGAATTACACACGTCCAAAGCCTCCCTAGGCTTGGACACACTCAACTCTCACTTTGATGAAAGAAGAGAATAAAAATACAGCTTACTTTTGTGCTTCTAACTAAGCAAATGTAAGGTACAATTTTGCTCCTAGTATGCCAAGGAAGATGACTCAATTTTCACACACACTTTGAGGATTTTTCTGAAAATATGATTTCTAAATTAAATCCTTAGAAAAACCGTGTAAAAACCTTATCAAAAATATTAGTGAAAACCGTGTGCAAAACCATGTGGAACCTTATCTTTTGTGGAGGTGGAGGAGCTCCTTAAATAGTAGAAGGCAACAAGATCTTTGTGTGCTTGAGCCACAAGTATAAGATCTTTATGCACCAAAAAGATTATGGGAAGTCACTAATATTTTCCGTAGTCAAATCCCAAAATTTCTTATCTTCTTATTCATATTCCAAAAATAAGAGTTTGGTTTATTTTGTAAAAGATTTCCCTTAAAAAGCTAGACTCAAAATCTCCACTATATATTTCAAAGCCAAAAAATAACTTACCCTATGTTTAATGATAACAGAAAATATATCTCAAATAATTTCAAAAATCATCAGCCCAAGAATATGGAAAAACTGTGAAAAATTCGTTTTGGCTTGAAAACAGTTTGAACCCTGATCTCAAAACTAATCTGAGACAGTGTTCTTAAAAACCATTCAAAGTAAATGTTAAATCAAGATCTTCCAAGTGAAATATTAATAAGAATCTAAGAAAATAAAACCTATAACAGACCAAGACTCTTGTTGAATCAACCGGACAGCATTTATAGGATTTTGACTTATCATTCCAATGCTGTGATGTTACTCAAAACTGTTTCCTGAGCAGTTCCTGAAGTTCTTCATGTCTTTGATGCACTTTGAGTTCTTTGGCATTCAGCTGTTATGAGGAACTGTTCTTAAGACCTGTTCTCGACCATGGTTAATCAAGCAATTTCAAAGTTTTTCAAACAGTATTTGGAACATGTTCTATCAACACACTCAAGTGTATATTCCATTTGTATTTGTTATCATCAAAACCTTACATTACATAAAGATGGGGTCAACAATTTCCCAACAATTTTCCCCTTTTTGATGATGACAAACCAAATGACCATATTGACATAAAAGACAAAAGCAAGTTTCAGTCAAGCTAAAACGATTGTGGTCATGCCCTTCTTCCCCCTTTTCAAGAAGTCAACTGGAGCTAGGTCAAACCAAAACGATCATGGTCATGCCCATCTTCCCCCTTTTGACATCATCAAAAAAGGGTGGTCAGGTCAAACAAGAGAAGCAGAGTGTTTGTAATCACCACCACTTGGGTAATGGAGGAAAAACAACCTGCGGCACACTCAACTATATGGTACGGCAATGATATTGGCGATCCGAGTCATGCATAAACAAATAACAACAAGAAGACAAGCATGACACAGCATTACAGTAGATCCAACTAAGATTAGCATGAATCATTGTCAGTCACAAAGCCCAACCAGATAGTGAGGACCATTTGTTGAGAACATGGTGAAAATAAAGGAAGGCGGAACAGGGAAGGATCAGGGGGTTGAGCTGATTCAAGGTGGAGGAAAAGAGAATTTGGCTGTGAGGACGGAAAGAATCGACATTAGATTCTCATGGCGCTTGGCATTGAGAGCCTGCTCCTCAGCAAGAGCAGCTCTAACCTCAGCGAGCTCGGTCTTCAACCGGTTTTGGTCCAGAAGCAAGGCATCAACAGTAGGCTCACTGGAGGAAGGACCAGGAACAGAGGTAAAGAGTGTTTAAGGCCCCTGTTTGGAACCAACAGTCTCACCCTGTGCAAGCTTGAACCCACAATAGATCAAGGTGTTGCTTGCTATCTCATATGTCACTTGCACCCCTACCTTCTTTCTGTAAAGAAATCCCAAAGTGCTCAAATACCGAAGTTAGAAGAAATTCATACCCGAGGTCATGTTCTCTAGCCGTGTTTGCAATGCAGCAAATATGACTGATCATGATGGCTGGTAGGTTGATCTGTCCTCCCCGGTCCAGGAGATCGGTAAGGCACTGATCCATTGCATCTGAAAGGTTACGCCCTTGGCCCTGGGGGATGATGTTTTTGATGATAAACCAGAAGAGCAGCCAGTGACAAGGTGTCACCTCCCCTTTCTTGACTGACCTGGGTGTTTTTAACCCTAGTTATGGACTCAACCTTTGAGTCAATTGGAGTAGTCTTTCAGCTCTGAGTACTGTCTTGTTTTCCCTCACATACACCCCAAAGCCCTCTGCAAGAACTCCTAGGATTTCTGCCAATTTCTTAGTATTGAACCGCAATCTTTTTCCATTGACCACACTTGTCACCAACTCCGTTGGTGACATTAAAGTTGGCATAGAATTCTGCTAAATCAGGTACTGAACACCCTCTCTGGGTGTTTGCAAAGACGTCTAACCAACCTTGGGCTATAAGTTTATCCAAAAATCTCTAGGCCCTGATCCTGGAAATAAGCAACTTTGATAACTTTGCCCCGTACCACACTCTTTTGGAGAGAATGGGCAACTCGGTCTACTGTGGGCACGGTTGTTTTGACTTTCTTGGATTTCAGTTCATCAGGCTTTGCTTCTATGGGCACCTGCTGGGAAGCAACCTTTCTCTTTGATGAGGCTCTTTTGGAGGAAGGCTTCACCGATGGAGCAGGGGCAGTCACCTATTTGGAAGCATTCTCCTCATTTTCTAATTCTTGAGGCACCTGTTCTGGCACTTGTTCTGAAACAGCTTTTCTTTTGGTTTGGGTGTTCTGGGTTTTTGCTGATGGAGACTGGGTAGATTCTTTGGTAGGTTTGGCAGAGGCTTTAGTAATAGAAGGTTCAGGCACTTGTTTTGGCTGAGAAGAACCAGAGAGCGAACCAGAACTGCGGGTTCGAGGTCTACGAACAGGTGTGGAAACAGGTTTGGAAGTGGTGGTTTTAAACCGACGTCTAGGCCCCCATTCAGTCAGTCTAGTTTTCTGGAAGGGCTGAGGTTGGAGGACCTCTATGGTTGACTCAAAGCCATCACTGTTAGTCTCCTCAAGGTCTTCTACTCGATTCAAATTTATGATGGGGTCATCCATTATGTCAAAGAAAGCAGGGGCAAACCCCGTTCGGGCTTTGCCCAGTTCAGGAATATGTTCAGACCCTGTTCGTGTCGTGTCCACTTCAGGAACATCATCAGACATAGCTAGACCCGCATTGGTTTCAAGAACATCCTTAGACCCAGTAGGTTCCACATACAACACCAAATCCCACCCAAATATCGGAGGAACATCGCCCAATTTCATCCCTACTGTTTGCAAGTCTAAACTCTTCAAAAAAGCAAAGATTGTAGAGTAAATGGGCAAAGGGGGTAGAGAATTAAACCCCGTACCTCTGATTTATGCTAGTGCTGCAGCCGCCGACAAGGGCAGAACTTGAGAGATGGTGGTGCTGCATTTCTCAGAGGCGAAGGAACTGCTGCCAGAGTTCGCATTGATGGTGAAGAGAAGCTCGGGTTTTTGAGAGATTAGGGTTTACGATTGAGAGAGGGGGGAAATTGAGAGGGATTTTTACTGGCTTTCAACCGAAAAGAGGAGCATTAATTCTCCTAGTCACGCACATTTTAAAAAAAATTCTCAACAACAGAATTAACTACATGATTCGTACAGATTGACAAAGAGTGGCCATACCTGTTCTTGGTGCTTGTTCCTGCGGTCCGTTGTTCGGTAACATGGGACAATAAGGGCAATATCATCAGACCTCAACGAGTGTCAACAAGCTGTATTCCACACATGTGCTAGGTATCGCACCAAGTTGGACTGCAACCAATAATTTTAACTAGCTTGACCTGAAAAACCCTTTAACTAGACAAGCATTGGGGTTGATTAAGCATTCTCAAGTCATTTTAATTAGACCCAGTTCCAATCTGTTCTTCTCAAACTGTTCTCTATTCAGTGCCTTGGTGAAAATATCAGCAATTTGTTTATTAGTGGCACAGAAATTCATTGAAACCAAGCCTTTTTCAACATTGTCTTCCAAAAAGTGATGACGAATGTTAATATGTTTAGTCCTTTTATGTTGACAAGGGTTTTTGGAAATATTAATTGCACTTGTATTATCACAAAATATCGGAATGCACCCCGTGTCAATATAAAAATCTTTGAGTTGTTGCCTTATCCATAATAGTTGAGCACCACAAGAAACAACTGCAACATATTCAGCTTCTGCTGTGGACATGGCAACTGAGTGCTATTTCTTGGTTGCCCAAGATACCAAACAAGGTCCAAGAAAATGAGCCATACCTGAGGTGCTTTTTCTATCAACCAAGAAACCTACATAGTCAGCATTAGCATATCCAACAAGGTTAAAGTTGCATCCTCTAGGATACCATAAAGTCAAATCAGGTGTATGTTTTAGATGTCTAAAAATCCGTTTAACAGCCTTTAAATGTGATTCTTTAAGCTTAGACTGAAACGGGAACACAAACCAACATTGAAAACAATATCAGGTCTACTAGCAGTTAGGTAAAGAAGCGACCCTATCATACCCCTATAAAATTTCTCCTCAAATGAGGGACTCCCATCTTCCATTACTAATCTGGTTGAAGGAGAGATAGGAGTATCAATGGGCTTAGCGAATTCCATTCCAAATTGCTTAAGTAATTCCTTGACATATTTTTGTTGATGTACCATGGTGCCGTTTGAAGTTTGCTTGATTTGCAAGCCTAAGAAAAAATTAAGGTCACCCATCATGCTCATTTCAAACTCACTCCTCATCATTTTTGAAAACTCTTCACATAAATCATTGTGTGTTAAACCAAATATAATATCATCGACATATACTTGGACAATCAATAAATATTCCCCCTTAGATTTTAAAAACAAGGTATTATCAACCTTGCCTCTTCTAAAACCATTTTCCAATAAAAAATTTGACAAACGTTCATACCAAGCTCTAGGAGCTTATTTTAAACCATAAAATGCTTTGTCAAGTTTAAAAACATAGTTAGGAAATTCTTTACTTTCAAAACCAGGGGGTTGCATTACATACACCTCCTCTTTAAGGTATCCGTTGAGGAATGCACTTTTGACATCCATCTGATATAGTTTGATCTCCATGTGGGCTGCAAAAGCTATCCAGATTCGAATGGCCTCAATCCTTGCAACAGGTGCAAAGGTTTCTTCATAATCAATGCCCTCTTCTTAGTTGTACCCTTGAACCACCAGCGGGGCCTTGTTCCTGGTGACTGTTCTGAACTCATCAAGCTTGTTTCGGAACACCCACTTGGTTCCAATGATTGATTTGTCTTCTGACTGAGGTACAAGATGCCACACCTTGTTCCTTTCAAATTGATGAAGCTCCTCTTACATTGTTATAACCCAATATGAATCTGCAAGAGATTCATTAACATTTTTAGGCTCAATATTAGAGATAAAAGTATAAAAAGCACAAAACTTTTTAAGCTTGAATCTTATTTGCACTCCTGTATTAATGTCAGACAAAATTTGATCAAGGGGGTGCGAACTTTGGTGCTTCCATGGTCATGGAATAAGGGAGTCCACAGACACACTTTCTACTCTTGCTGGAATAATCTGTGAATTAGGTTCTAGAACTATTCCCGAGCCTGTTTCTGAGCCTGTTCTGAAAGAATTGGGCTGGTTTTGATCTAAACTAGGTTCAGCAGTGCTTCCCCCTATCTGATTTGAACCTTGCCCTCCTTCCAGGGAAACAGCTCCCAGCCCTGTTCCATCCTCGGAACTCTTACCTTTCTCATGTGTGAGCAATGAGTCTTTTCTAGCGAGGCCCAGTTCAAACTCTGTATCCTGTGCATCATCCTCAACAAGAGAGTTAGTTTCATCAAATAGCACATGCACACTCTCCTCAACACACAAGGTTCGCTTATTGAACACTTTATATGCTTTACTGTGTGAGGAGTAACCAAGAAATATCATCTCATCACTCCTTGGATCAAATTTTCCTAAGGCATCCTTCCCATTATTATGCATGAAATATTTACAACTAAATACTCTCAAATGCACAAGATTAGGTTTTCTATCCTTGAGAAGCTCGGAAGGAGTTTTGTTTGGAATGGGTCTGATCATGCATCTATTTATAATGTAACATGATGTGTTCAAAGCTTCAGCCCAAAAGTTTCTAGGAAGACGACTAGCAACAAGCATTGTTCTGGTCATGTCTTTTAGAGTACGATTTTTTCGCTCTACCACCCCGTTCTGCTGGGCTATTCTTGGGGCTGAAAAGTTATGATCAACACGATGCTCATTACAATAGTCAATAAAGCTTGAATTTTCAAATTCTGTACCATGATCATTACAATAGTCAATAAAGCTTGAATTTTCAAATTCTGTACCATGATCAGACCTTAGGCAAACTAATGAGTGTCCTACCCTCTTTTCAACCTTTCTAAGAAACGCAAGAAATTTTTCAAATGTTTCATCTTTAGAAGCTAAAAACAAGGTCCATGTGAAACGAGACTAATCATCCACTATCACAAGCACATACCTCTTCCCACCTCGACTTATGATCCTCATAGGACCACACAAATCCACATGTAGCACCTCAAGAGGTCGGGTAGTGCTAACACAGTTTTTCAGTTTAAAAGACATTTTGACTTATTTACCCCTGGCACAAGCGCCACATACCTTGTCGTCATTGAATTTGATGGAAGGTAGGCCGGCTACTAGGTCTTTAGTAGTAAGTTTATTCAAGAGTAAGAGACTTGCATGGCCTAGTCTCTTGTGCCATAGCATAACATCATTATTTAAAGCACTTAAACAAGTCAGATTGTTTTGGGAAAGTGAGAGAATACTTACTTTATACACATTTTTGTGTCGCTTCCCCCTCAACACAACATCTCCTGTGTTGATATTGACAACCAAGCATTGTTTTGAAGAAAGCACCACTAGGTTATCTGTATCACACAGTTGGAACACGCTGAGTAGATTATGTTGCAAACCATCCACCAGATATACATTGTCAATTGAATGGGGGAGTGACTCACCCATCTTACGTATACCGACAATTGTTCCTGATTTGCCGTTTCCAAATGCCACACTCCCTCCATCAGAGGTTGTAAGTGCGAGGAAGTTTGATTTTTCACCAGTCATATGCCGTGAACAATCGCTATCCACATACCACAATTGGTTGTTTGCTGAGTTGTTTGCTCGGTTGTTCCCCTCACTTTAGCCTACAAAACAGATTAGGGGTTAGTTTTGGGAACCCAGATCCACTTGGGTCCCATTCTTTTAGAAGTGCAAATCTCATCTTTTCTAACCCATATTTGTTTTACATGAATCAAATTCTTTTCCATGGCATACCTTCTTATAGGACAAGTATACTGATAATGCCCCATTTTACTACAATGAAAACACACAATATTTATAGGTAATCCCACATATTTCCTATTAACAGGGTAAACGGTGCACTTAGTCACAAAGCCTAATCCTCTTTTGCCT
>NCQV01058128.1:9121-20033 GCA_002740545.1 Lophocereus schottii | reverse complement strand
TTCATTAAGAGAAATTGTTAACCTCTTGAATTGTAACGTGATTCAAAAAAGCGCGGTCCTCCTCCTTAGTTCTTTCTTTTGGGCTAACATTAGCCCCATGGCCAGTGAGAACTAGGGCACGCCTCTTCACTTTTAGTGAGTCATCCACCTTTACATCCAAAGTCGAAACATGTTTCTTGCATAAAGGAATGGAACTTTGGACTTCATTTATTTCACCAAGGTGGCTAAACACCAAATGCCTCTTTTATAAGGACGGAGAGCTTGATCACATTTCACCTATCTTAATTCTGGTGAAGACCGATGGCTTAGGTTGTTTATCTCTCTTCAACCTATGGAAGATAGAGGGTTTCAGGATTTTATTCCTTTTCTATCCTGCTAAATATGGAAAGACTAGAAAGGTGTTGGCACGACGTAGACAACTGCAATCTGTCAAACACCGACATCTTTGGGTTGCTCTTAGCATTTTCTCCCTCATCATCATTAACTTCCTCAACTATAATGTATTATGTGAGGGATTGTTTGAGCTTATGTCGTCCCAAAATCCTTATGGGTTGGGGTGGTATATAACCAGGACCAACTTTAGGTGTCGTAATGTCGTCCCCTTGACGGTCTTTGGTGCATTGTTAATTCCATAAGGCTTAGCTTCGATTACATGCCCAAAAAATGTTGGCTGGCTGAAGTCATAGCCAGACATCCAGCCAAAGTCATAGCTAGACATCTTCATTAATTTGTACGCATTAGGATTAAAGCCATCACTGGTGCACATCTTTAGCAAGTCACTTTCTTCTTGGACGGAGCCTTTAGAAGAATTGACAAAATCAGGGAGAGAAACCTTGGTTAATTTACTTGGGTTCGCCTTATGAACTAAAAGCACGCCCTTTTCTTTGAGAATGTGCCAACTAGCTTCCTCAAACTTGCATTCAACTTTGGTCGCACTTTTGGGACTTGTACTTTCTCTAAATGGTGACTTACCATCCTTTCGACGGGACTTAGGAATGTATCTAAAGACTGACGCTGCTGGGTTTGCCATGACAATTGTTTGCTTGACATATGAGACTGAAATTGTACACTTATTCTCTTCTTTCCATTTGATGTTGCCATCACCACCATCTTTAGGCGGGATGCGGGTCTCCTTGGTATTCATCACACTGCCTTTTCCTGTGGAGGACATAGCAGCTGGGATAGTTTCATTCGGTGTAGCATCTTTCTCAAAGAACTTTGCATCAGCGAAGTGTGATTCGACCATAGTAAATGGTTTTAAATTACCACTTATCTTTCTTCACCCGCCCAAAGAGTACTTGAGACATTGGTGCAAGGTTGATGCTACCACTCCGCGTTCATGAAACCAAGGATGCCCAAGCATCAGCTTGTATGAAGTCTTGGAGTCTATTACTTGAAAAATTGATGATGTTGTTAAGTCACCAATTGTCAACTCTTAACGAATCATACTAATCACACGCTGTCCTTCTAAATTGAACCCTTGTATCATTATTTGACTTTTAGATAATTCTCCGATGGTTATACCCATGTCATTCTTAATAGACTTTGGCAAGATATTGACTGCTGCACCACCATCCACTAGAATTTGTTTAACCATTTGCCTCCAGATATATTCAGTAACAAACAATAGATGATTGTGTGGTTTAGAACCTAACAACAAGTCATAATCAGTGAATGTCATGACCATGTTATAGGTGGCACATTAGGCAGGATTGCGCGTAAGTGGTGCATCCTTTAGCATATCGGCTTATAGCTTTGCTTAGCGAATGACGACAACAATTTATTGGAATTACTGACACTTAGGTCCATATGTTTAAGGGTAACTATTTTTAGGCCCAAACTTTTTCAAAACTAATTTTGGGGTACCCTAAGTTTTCAGGAAACTAATTTTTTTGTCCTTTTTTCTTATTATTCTGTTCTTGAACTTTCAGAAATTGCAGAATAGTCCCTGGAATAGGAAAAACGTGTAAATAAGCTATTTTTAGGGTTTTTTCGTAAAATATGCTTGTTTTAACTGATTTAACTTCTTATAGTGACTTTACTGGTATTAGTTATCACAGTCCACTACTTATGTCTTATATATTATAATTTCTGTGGTTATAGGCCCATCATGCCTCGTAGAAATAATTAAAGCTTAATTAGAGAGTTTTGACCATTACCTGAACTTAGTCGACGCTGGACTCTGGCGTTCCTCTGGCTTCCGGTTTACAGAGATTTCTATTCTCAACCCCATCTCCCTTAGATCAGACATAGCACAGATCTGTTTCGCTTCGCATCTCAGACCGTAGTCACTAATCAAGTTTTTAATCTTTTTTCAAGGATAGTGAAACTTTAATCAAGAAATTATAATATTTAAGACATAAGGTTCAATTGGATAACGTTTCCTACTGGAAAACTTCTTTTATTAAAAGCTTGAAAGTGGTTATATTACAATGGAATGCTTTGAAGAGAAACTTAAGCTAAGATTATTAGAGATGCTTGCTCATAGAGAAATAGAGAATCCCAACTTCTCTTTTGCTCAAGAATGCTCAAATGATCGTGTCCCTTTTCAGCAATCAACCTCTTTATTTATAGAGAGGATGGAGTTACATAAAATGCCCTAAAGGCTACAGTTCATAAAGATTTTTCACATGATTACAGTTGTCTATAGTACACTGACGGCTACTGTACACACTTCATTTTACAGACCAGATACTTGTCAAAATAGTACAATAATGGGCAGCCATTTTTCAGAACTTTTTAAGTGATGACAAGACTAGTCATCATTCTTAAGATTCTGCATGCCTTCATATCCAATTGTATCTTCCAGACCATCATTATCTGGATAATCATCAAAATATTCATCAATTTACTTAAGATGCTCTAGATCCCATTCTTCAAATAATTCAAGGAGATATTTCTTTTCTTTTTCTAATAAGAATTTTCTAACTCCCATATCAAAGAGATAATCAGATATATCTTCTGATACTGCTTCTTCCACCTTCATATAGTCTTTAAATTCATTATCATAGGCGAAAGTAGTGTTTCCATAATGAATTAACGTTTTTCCATGTTCGATTAATGCCCAACATTGATGATAAATGTTAAAAAATTCAATAGCCCTTGCTAATGCAGGATTAATAGCTAGATGTACCAGATCTCCATGAATCCAATTTTGTCATTGATAATTGGGATTGTCACAATTAACGATTTGGACAAGATAATGGGCTCTTTGGCTTTTCCATTTTTATATTCAATCAGGGCACTATAAACCTCTAAAGTTAGGTATTTGCGAACTAAAATTTTTGGTGGTCCCTCAGGAGATTTAAGGTTCCAATGGAACCTTTTGAACATATATTGCTAGAACTTATTTAGGGTTGAGAAAATGGAAATTTTGAATCTGAAACTTCTGAGAAGTAAAAATATCATCCCGTATTTCCAGGCTTTAAAGATGGGATCATTGGGAGATAATGAATTAGTTGGGAAGCAAATGCCATCAACTCTAGATCTGTCGGGAAAGTAGATCGTTGTACTCCAAGACTTCCAAATATCATAAGAATAATGACAATAAAAGTCGATGCAGGCTGCATACCACTCATTGAACCATTTTTCTCGAACGTGAGAACTTATTTTTTCTTAGATATCATGAGGACACTGAAGATAACTAATTTGTAATTTTAGAAGGAAAAATCTTTGGGCTATTAGGTAGGCAATAGAAAGTAGACCAAAGCGTGGGCTACTTTTGGTATAGAATTCCACGTTATCTATAAAGACTTTACTAGAAGGCGTAACCCGTTCTAGTATGACTAACATTTCATTAAGGATTTCCTCCTTTTCTAGCAGGAGGTCGGCTTTGATGATCACCATTAGCAAGTTCTCAAGTTAGACTGTCTATCAGAGAGTTATTCGATTCCTGTATATGTTCAATAGAGAAGGAAAATTGGTTAAGCCATAATTGCCAGCGTAGGAGTCGTCCTTGTGCTTGCATATTTGATAAATTCTTTTTCACAAAACCAAGTATTCCTTTACAATCAGTTCGAATGAGAAAAGGTTTTGGTCTAAAAAGATTAAGAATTTTTTAATTCCCCTTATGACTGTAAGGATTTCTTTTTCCATCGTGTGATAGTTGCATTCTGCTTTATTAAAGCTTCCACCGCAATATTTGCAGAGTTTTTCTCCTTCTTTGATTTTAAGTACCGCACTCCAATGTTCATTGCTGGCATCTATTTCAAGAACTAAATTATCTCCTTCGTTAGGCAAATTAAGGACAGGAAGATTTTTACACATCTTTTTGAAGTTTTGAACAATCTTTGTATCGTTAGTAGTCCATGTCCAACTTACATCTTTTTTGAGTTTCTGCTGTAATGACTTTCTTAATTTGGCTAAGTCTTTAATAAAATCAGAAGTATAGGCAAGGCATCCGAGAAATCCTTCTAGCTACTTCATATCTTCAATTTTTTAAAGAAATGTTTCTATTTTTTCTAGGATATGTCTTTGTAGGATGATTTGTCTAACTTTTATCTCAAGGCCTAAAAGCTTAATTTCTTATTTAGTATAAATGCACTTGTTTTTTTTTCAAGTATAATACCATGATCAATGCACTTTGGGCGACAGCCAGAATATCATCTTTATGTTGCTCTATGATTTTAGAAAACATAAGGATATCATCAATGTAAACTAGACAACAATGATTAAGGTACTTAAAGATGTTATCCATTCTTCTCTGGAATATTTGAGGTGCATTTTTAAGATCAAATGGCATTACTATCTATTCATAATATCCTTGTGGGGTACTAAATGCAATTAAAGGATTACTTTTCTCATCCATTTTTATCTGCCAATAACCACTTTTACAATCCATTTTCGAGACCAAGAGGCTCCTTGAATTCTGTCGAAAAGGATTGTTTTGTTAGGAATATAATAACCATCACAGACAGTATTATCATTAAGCATTTTATCATTGATTACCATTCTAGCTTTTCCTTTTTTTCTTCAGCATGATTTCTTACCATAAAAGCAAGGCTAGTGTGAGGGTTCTTGCTATGCCTGATTAGTCCTTTATCAAGAAGTTCTTTGATTTGTTAATCAAATTCTTGGATGTCCTGGTGTATATACACCATTTGTTTAACCCGAATGATGGTGTTAGGATTTAATAGAGTGATTTTAGCAAATATTTTGTCTTTATCTCAAAATTTTAAAGGATTGTCGGCATAGAGTTCTTTGCATAATTTTTTTTTTCTTATTCAGCAATCTGCTCTTTAATAGATAACTCAAGTGATGAGATTATCAGTGCTACTTCTCGTTGTGCAGGCATTACCTTCTCACCACGCTGGCTGCGTGTAAATTTAATTTTCTGATAATTGTAGGCCTTATTTAATTTTTTAAAAGGAACTGAGTGATCATTAATTGTGAATATTATTTGGTTTATGGTATGAGTGCAAGGAGAATATGATCTTTAAAAATTGTTTCCAATAATTATATCATGAGAGGGTTGGTCCGTAGCCCATAGAACTGGTATAATACATTGAACTCCTCCTAATTCTATGGGTAATCCTTCTATGGCTTCATTGTAGCTCATAACACTATTATCAGTTATCCTTATTTGTAAAGGATTTTTAGTTCTTTTCCACGTAAAATCAGGGAATAATGATCTTTTTTCAAAGCATACAGAACAGCCACTATCTATGTAGGCACACAGTTTATATTTATTATATCCATCTAAACATATATTTATTGATATATAGATGCTATTAGGGTTTTGTTGGTAGCTTCATATGATATTTCCATGGTCATATTTTTGACTAATTCATCCTCATAGATAGGTTCACTGACAGTTTTAGTTTTGTATCCAATGACTTTTCTATCTAGACTTGTTAACCGATGTAAACTGAGACTTGCACCCTTAAAACTCATTCTACTCATTTCACTGGTTAGGCTAATTGTATCATCTTCTTTAGCAGATGAAGATCCTTTTCTCCAATCTAATCTGGTACTCATATTTCTTAATAATTGAGGTTTAATGGTGATTTTACCTTCCTCATCAATTTTTATTATATTTTTCTCATTAATCTTGGTAGGATTGGCAATGCTAGATACTATGATCGATATATTTTTATCTCCTATAGATTGGACTTGATCCTCTAGATTTTTTGTATGGGGGTAGGTCTTTCAAATTTTTCTACCTCTATCATTGTCACCTTAGTCTTGGGGTCTATTGTATTATCTAATTCATAGATAATTTTCCAAAATATCCTCAAAGGATATCCTCCTCGCTTCACATCCATCCCAACTATTTTTATCTTAAGGGATACGAAGTTTTTAGCAAATTCATCCTTTAGACTCACATAATATCCAAGTCGACAGTTGAAACCTACTGACCCTTTACATAAATTTGGTTTTTATCCCTGTAATTATCTGATTATTAAATTTGGTATGCCTAATATCATAGAGTAAAGTGTAAAGATCAATATATTTACCATAATATTGTAATTGAGTGATTTAAACTTGGACACTTCTGACATGGATGTACCTATACTTTCTATTTTTATTATGCTTAGGGATATTTTCCTAATTAATGAGATTAACTTCCCCAACGTCATACTCGCAATCTTTTATCTCAAGGTTTCCGTCCATCATTTCACATACGTATTTGCTTTTTAATTGGAAAATGAGTTTTTTTATAGATCTTGTCCTTTTGGATTATAGGAAGAACCTAATCTCCTTTGAATTCCTCATGATCATCGTCTACCACAAACTCTTCTCCTTGAAGATCACCAAGGCCAACCGAGTTACTTTCCATCATATGACTTGTTTCTTTATAATCACTTTCTTCATATTCATTGTCCTCTATAATTTCAATAATTCCTTTGTTGTTGCCTAGGGCTAGGTCTAATGCCTCATCTTCACTAACCTCAACATAATCTAGGCTTCCCAAGGTTTCAATAAGTTTGTATTCATTAGCATAATGACCTATTTCTCCATATGCCCAACATTTGTAGTTGTTTTTTCCTACCAGGCAATACGCAGCTTTCCTAAAAAATCTTCGTTTTTTAGGACTTGATTTGTCGTAATATTTTCTTCTATATTTTTCTCCTTTTTCCTTGTTAAAGCTCTTTTCTTATAGAATTTTCTTCTTCTTCTTTTCTGAAGTTCTTTTCCCCATTGGAGAGATGAATCCTAGTAAGTCAAGAATTGCCTTTTAATTTTCTTTTGCTTTTACAGATCAAGATATTGTTCATTAACCCATTTTCGCAAATAGGAAATTCTAGAATCAAGGGTATCAACAACATCTGTTTGTTCAAACCATGTCATGTATTTTTCATTAATTATAAAATTTATAGGATATGGCAACTTGTCATAGAACATGCCAAGATTTGTTTCATTATGCCCAATTTTATAATAGTATTGACTAAATTTTGCAATATAAGTTTCTAGATATCTCATATCCCAAAGTTTTATGTTGTTAATTTTTCTTTGCCATTCTCGTGTTTTTTTTCAGAATCAATTTTAGCTCCGATGAATTTAGTTTCAATTTCTTTGCATAAATTTCTAAACATAGCAGTTGGTATTTCTATTGCTCTTAATATATTTTTACCATCTTCACTTAATGAATCATACCAATCAGGTACATTGCTAGAGAAACTATGTTCGATATAATTTAAGAAGTTTGTCGCATTCCAAGTAGTATTTAGGTTTAAGACACTATTCATTCCTCTTTTCCAGTGCTCAAATATTTCCTCTTTATTACGGGCTCCATCAATGTTTAAGATATATCCAATTTGGCTAATTGAGGTAAGGCCAATTTCTTCATAGATCGTGGCTTTCCTTGGGATAAACCCGAAGGAAAAATTGCTAGTACGTCCTGCAGGAACACATCTAGATCTTAGGAAATGAGTATTTCTTCTGGATGGTTCTCCAAATTTTTCAGGTTTAGGAGCGATATTCATAACTAGATTAGTCTCTATTTCATATAAGTCAATTTCTTCTCCAATCTCATTGATTTCGTTTTCATTAGTCATTTTACCATATTTCTTATCAAGTATTCTTCTAATTTCTTCTAATGGTAAAACATTGAGATCGTCTAATTTAATCAAATTCATCTACTGATATATTTCATCTTCTAATTGGATATTATTAGCTTCTACATTATCATCAGACAAAACATCACATTTATCACTAATTGCACTCATGATTTTGTTTAATTCTTTTGGATTTTGTTCTTTATCGAACATTTTTTGTACTTCAAGAGTATGTTGTTTATACTCCATCTTCTTTTTCTTTCTTTTCAGTGGATTTTTTACCAGATTGTTCGTCTACTTCTTTTTGGATTTTTATCTCTTGCAAAGGAAATGGAATCTTATTTTTTAGGTTTTGGAAAGGATATTTATGCTGAAAAGGATTACTAACTCTAGGAGTAGCTTTTCCGCTATGTCTAGCTTCGTTAATAAGAGAAAGATGGACAACAGTTAACTGATTCTTCAGATCTTTCAGTTCATTCTTAATTTTAACTAATTCTGCTTTTAATTCTAAAACTATATCAGTGATATAGTTTAATTGCGGTGCTAAAGAGATATTACCTTCAGGTGAATTAGGACTAGGACAAGCAGATAGTGATTCAAGTATTAATCATAGTTAATTAGCATAATTAGTCATTAATTATCTTAATAATCTTAATTATTTTTATGCATGTGGCTCTGATATCAGTTGAAAGAGGGCCTCAAGTTATATTAGTGGGAAAAATATCACAAACACAAATTTAAACTTTTTAAAAGTAAGTTTTTAAGGATTGAGGATAGATTTGCAAATATGAAAAGTTTTTAGGCATGCTTTGTAAACTAGAATAGTGTCTGGGTCTAGAAAATAACTCAAATAAAGCTTTGAGGGTCCTTTTTATTAGTTTCTCAAAAGACAAGGTACCTTATAATTCTTTTTAGAAAATAATGATCCTTAAAATAGTTTACACTAACCTGGGGGTATCTCTGTGTATTTTATTCCAATTTATTCGCACATTTCCTCTAGCAAGTGAAAAATTTGAACCCACTTGTACTGGTAAAGCTTCTAGGGTGGTGATGGCCTTGTCATCTCTTTTGAGAGGGACACTATGTTCTTCATTTGTCTCATCATCATCAAATTAAGAACATGAAGTCATGTTGACAACCGTGTTGTTAAAGAAATTTTTTGGGAAAAATGCTCCTAAGGCAATGGAGCCAGATAGTTTTTGGTGAAGTGGGTGGACAACCCGAACTTCAAGCTCCCTATTGGCCATGAATATCATTCTTCCTTAACTTTTCTTGTGATGAAGTGGTGCCAGCTTGGCTTGCCTTTACTTCCCTAACTTGCGTCCGACAACCAAGATCCATCCTTTATCATCCTTTTTAAAGGTGTTAGGCACGGGAATGGTCTTTGGCAGTTGAGATGGGATTAGTAGTGAGAGAAGAACTACTGGCTCCAGCCTCAAAATTGTATTGTGATTAACTTCTCCTTCAACCAAGGGGTTGAATTGCATTTCTTCGAGGGAGTCGAACAGTTCACCCTTGGCTGATAAGAAGGAGCATGATGCTCACATAGGATGGATGTGTGATTAGCTTCTGCTATTTCATCCAAATCTAGAATGATTCTTCCATCCCTAGCCAATCGTATGATGCGCTCCTTGAGTGTAATGCAAGTTTCAAAAAGGTGACTAATAACCCTATGATACCGGCAGTATTTTAGGTCAATGGTCCTCCCAGCTGCTTCTAGGTGCTTTGGCTTGGGTAATTCGATGAAACCCTTCTTGAGCAAATCACCTGGCATGCCTGGCAAATCTAGTTTAGGAAATGTGTAGTTCTTTTCCTAAAGCTCTTTTAGTGTGGGATGCTTCTTTGTCGCATCCTTGAACGACAAGCTCTTTTTATCCTCTAATTAAGACTTTCTTGTAATCCATATTGGCTAACTTATAGAGGCGGACATCGCTTCTTTGGTCGTATTCTTAGAGAACTTAACATTCTTCTTGAATTCAACTTTGTCCTTCTCTGATTCAATAGAATAGAAGGCGTTGCCATGCCGACTAGTTTTCATCACCTCTATGTCATGTGTCTTGGTATTAATTCTTAAAAAGTCCTAGGTTTGCTCATTTATAATGCGTACAGCAAATCCCAATTCATTCCTTAGAAAGGCATTTCAACGACAGAAGTGTCAGATAGTAAATCTTTGCATTCAGAGGTAAGTG
Organism: Lophocereus schottii; assembly: GCA_002740545.1. NCBI lineage: Eukaryota > Viridiplantae > Streptophyta > Magnoliopsida > Caryophyllales > Cactaceae > Lophocereus > Lophocereus schottii. The sequence goes on along the minus strand of NCQV01058128.1, from coordinate 9,847 downwards.
CACGTCAGCGATTGATGTAGTCAAGAATTGGCTCATGCTTCCATTGTTCAATGTTTGTCAGCTCAGTCATGCTGATAGTGCGATGAATGCTGAAGAACCTATTAAGGAACTCTTGCTCCATTTGTTCCCAACGGTCAATGAACTCAGGCTCTAGGTTGGTATACCAATTAAAAGCAATACCTCTTAATGTCCAGATAACCTGTTTCACCATAAGGTTGTCATAAGTCTTAGCATTATTGCATGTGTCAATGAAGTGTACGACATGTTGTTTTGGATTGCCTTTTCTATCTAACTGTTAAAACTTAGGGGGTTGATAACCTTAAGGCATGTGGAGAGCATTAACCCTCTTAGTGTAAGGCTTGGTGTATAGGTGAGTTATGTGGGAACCTCCTCCTAGCTGTGCTTTAACAGCATTTGCTATCAAGTCTTGGATTTATTCAATAGTCATTAATCTAGAGGACTTGTTATTTTTAGGCTTACAACCTTTCTTTGGCGGCTTTTCATTATCTGAAGCTTCACTATAGATGAACATTTTTTTTTGTGAGTTTTCACTTTCTAAGTCTTTTGCAGAAGATTGAGCTCATCATTTTTCTAACTTCTTGGTTAACTTACCAATCTTTTCCTCTTAAAACTTGATGCGCACTTCTTTTTCCTTGCTTGCCCTGGTGAGTTTTTCTAAGATGGCCTTCATGTTAGCCATCTCTTCTTCCAAACTAGTTGAGCCTG
>NCQV01058123.1:6464-17689 GCA_002740545.1 Lophocereus schottii | reverse complement strand
ATAAAACTTTAAATTATTCATGAAACAAAGATGCGAATAAATCTTGCTTATGAATCAACTCATTTGAAATGCAGAGAAACTCGAAATGAACCCGACGACTCACTCTATGCCCGATCCTGAAATTAGCCCAAATCTTTAATTGAATCCCACGCGAGTTACAGTTGATTTAACCCATGCCCAAATCAATATGTAATAAGGCCACCTGAATTTTACCCGAATCAAACCTAAACCCCACCAAATTAAGAAACAGTTATATATTTCAATTCAAGTAAGAGGGGGGACCTAAAACATGAAGAAATTGCTCATGTTTAATTTGCATAATTAAGGGATGCAGGGAATTTGAGATTGGGAGGAAATTAATAGCTAAAAACTCCACAATAGAGTGAACTCAGAGAAAACAGCAATATACCCGCAAGACTAGTACAACGAAATGCAATACAGATGGTAGATAAGAGAAACATCCCCTGTAACACGACTCAGAATCGAACAGTCAAACCTCAAACACAGAATTTTTTTTTTTTTTGGCCTCAGAAATTAAACATAGATAAGTAGATCACACATATATCACATTGAGCTTATGCTGGATCCAAAGACCCAGGTCATAGTGACACCTGCGATCAACAAGGCACAGATAGTGCAAATTTATATGGTAACCCAGTTGATGGAGGTTGACAGGAGCGAACCGATGGCCACAAGGAGAGATATTATAGCAAAGTAGCCACAAGTACTAGCCAAGTTAGGACACTTGAGTATGGTTTCCAGAGAGACGAGGGAACCAAGAGTTGCCCCCATTAGAGCACCTGCTGTGATTGCCTGATTCTTCTCGGGGAAGTTCGGAAACAATACCATCAAGCAGAGCAAGAAACTGGAGATAGCTAAAGTCGAAAACTGGGCGGAGGTGAATGACGAGTTATAACCGTGGCCACTTTTCTCATCCTCATCTCTTATTGTTACTATTGTCGTCCCTCCATTTGGGTCTTTATCTTCATCCCGGTTGCCTCTCCAGGGATCTTCAGCTTTCCGATTTACAGAAATCGGCAGCGACTGTGAGTAGTTTTGTTTGCATTTTGAGTGCTGATTAACAGGGAAACAAACATAAGAGCCGATAGCAGTTTGTTTCTGCGTCCCACCAGTTGCGATGGTGTCACAGGCAGAGACATGTTTCCAATCATGACCATTCGGTAGCACAGATTTAGTAGTAGTTTTGTGGTTATGATTAAGCGTATCTAACTCAGCAATAACAAACCTGATTTGTTGAACCAAGAGTTCATGGGGACGCACCCCCTGCCCTAGCCAGTCACTGATGTGATCAACAACCCATAGAAAACGCCTGGCCCTTTGGGCTTCATGGGACAGCTCATCCTGCTTCGACTTATCGTTTGCAGCATCATAATGTTGTACCAAGCCCTTTCGACCACTGCATTGGGTTTCATAGGGGAGCTCGGCCTGCTTCCGCTCGATCGCCCTTATAACTCGACGTAGGGTCTCATGGAAGGGCTCATCGTGCGGCTGCTCCTGCTTGGACTTTACAACATAAAAATGTTGTTGCCAGCGTTCCCTTAGACGCAGGCGTTGGGTTTCATGGGGGAGCTGCTCCGGCTTGGACTTCACAGCAGCCAGACGACTTAGCCGGATTCGCCACAGACCATATTCACGCCACAAGTGGGTTTCATGGGGGAGCTGTTGAACCTCAACATATGAGCCACAACCATCGCAACATCTCTTTGGCCAGAATCGGAGAAGCCCGCCGAAGCCAAACTCGACCCATTTCAGTGAGAGAATCTCACAAGAAGAGAATGAATGCGATGCACATAAAAGAGCAGAGTCTCCCATGAGCTTCAATCTTATCAAAATTTGAAGAACATGCAATTTTGAGAGATTGAAAACAGAAAAAACAAAAAAAACCAAACTTGCGTTATGGCGGGTAAACACTTACAAACCAACTTGTAAGAAATGGACTTGGCCAAGTCTCTGTGTGGGTCCCTTTTCTCTTTTGCCAAAGTCAGCACGACTTTTGTGCCAAACTTTCGTGGGAACATCCGCCCATGTGAATTAAAATTAAATTTCAATGGGTGCTTCTTTTTCATTTTCCTCTTTCTCTTTTTGTCTTTAAGCAAGATAGAATAATTAGTTGATTACCAAGGCCATACTGATCAAATAAATATTCACAAGCAAGCTAGAATAATTAGTTAATTACCAAGTTTATACTGATCAAATAAATATTCACAATTAAGAATTGAATTAGAGGAGCAGGTCAGAAAGATGAAGCAAAATTACGCGTGGATATTTGACCATATTAGCCTACATAATTAAAAATTAGTGGGGCCAATGTGGAAAGAATACTGAGTAAATTAGATGAAATACAAGTGAAGTTTCAAAATACCTTCACCAATCGATATCCAAATTACATAAGCATAGCTTGGTCAAATTTTTCACACTTAAGAATCTGCGGAGCCAACGCGGAAAGATTAATAGATAAATATTTTTTTAAAAAAATTAGGATTTAATTAGGCCTACCCAATGACATAGTTAGGTATGCGTATTTTGATCGAGTCGGTGGAATTACGAATTATTGTCGAATTTAGTACTCCCCAAAAGAACATAAAAAATTAGTTTTGAATGTATTTATTCATCTTCTCCTGCACATCAAATTTTCCTTTCTCCCCCCTAATTTTTTTTAATTTTCTTTTTTTTTTACTTTCTTCCCAGCAAAAAATCAGAAAACTTCATCACAATGAACGCGCCTGGCTCCTATCTAGCTAGAGCTCAACTCGAGCCCCCCTTTCTCTTCAGTCTTTAATCTCCTCATCTCTGCTCAGTCTGAATCCCTCCATCAAAAATCTCCATTTTTTATCCTTCCTTCCTTCAGCACGAAGATGGCCTCGGCTATTATGTCCGATCAAAACATGGCTCCGGTGCCGCCGTTCCGCCGAATGGTGGTTGGCGCCCGTAATACGTTGGTGAGGGTTGGACAGTCGGTGAGAGGATGTTTGATGAACACAGGACAGTGGGTGAGAGAGCGTTTCGCTAGACTGCTCGGACTGAGACGTAGGGGAGGGACGACTGCTGATAATACGAACAACGGTCTGAATCTGCAACGCCCTGATGATGGTTCCAACGTTGTCGTCATGATTCCTAATGGTGTTGGAAACATACTACCAGCGAACCCTGATAATGATCCAAACAACAACGCTCTGAATCTGCAACGCCAGGGTGATAATAATAATAATGATGATGCCCGCGGTAACACTCTGAAAGAGCATTCCACTATATCCAAGCTTATCTGTGGAGCTAACCTCGTCCTGATCGTTGGTATCGTCTTTCTTCAAGTATCTGAACCAAAGCATCCGTATGGCTGGATCACAATTGCTGAGCTCTCCATCCAGTCTCCTGCACTGGTTTCCATGATGATGGGGTTCTATGTCGGAGAGCCAAAACTCTCGGCAGCAATGTGTTTTCACAGAACAGGTCATGTGCTCTTTCTCGAGGGCATAGCCGTTGCTGCGGTTTACCGCTTCAACTGGCCCCTACAAGTCATACCGCTTGTCCTGCTTCCCGTTCCGGCTGTTCTTCTCCCGGTCTACATCTTCGTCTAGGGCATTCTTCTCTTGGGCTTGTGTCGGTCGTCACTTCTAAACTTTATAGCTAGTAATAAGAGAGAGGTGCTCGTTTTAGATGTCATGCTTTGTTTTGTTTTGTTTTTGGTTCGGTTTGTTTTTGAGGTTGTTTTGGTTTGATTTTGAGCCTTATGTTCATGTCCTACCTAGTGATCATACTGTAGTGTATTTAAAAAGCATTTTTCTGATCTGCTGGGATTGTGTCAGTCAACTACGGTACGCCACTTTTCAATTTTATAGTGATAAGAGAAATGTGCACGTTTCACTGGTGGTGCCCCAATTTTGATTTGATTTCGTTTGTTTTTGAGCTTCTTTTTGGTTTGATTTGGTTTGCTTTTGAGCTTTACGTTGATGTCCTTAGTGATCATCCATGCCTCTAGTGCATTTAATGTGCATTTGGCCATGAATGATGTAAAATCCCTACCATTTAGCAGGGAAATCTATGCTCGAAGTATGACCCTCTGTGTGGTACAACTATACAAACATTTTCTATACCTCTTTAAATAAATGTTATTTGTGTTCCTTAATTTCTAGAACTATTATTCAAACCATTCTCTATATATCTTGAATGTTATTTTCATATGCCCTAATTTTGCCGATAGGTAAAGGTGAAGCCAGGGGCTATTTACTATGTATGTATCCCAGGTAACTGAGTTTAGACAAACAATTTTAAGTAATCTTCTTCATCAACTATTGCACGTCAAACATTCTTGCTAATAGACTCAAGGTGCTATTAGGGGCTATCACTATAAACGGGAAGAGATTTATTCTCCTCGGAGTATGATGAAAATTGATATCAGGAAAACTTGTAGTACGGTAAATTGGTCATTTTGGGAAACTATCTTGAGAGGTATAGTATCAACTGTGTTTATAGTTTTGTCCATTTGGTCTTTTAATCATAACCGTTTTTTACTAGAATTGTCTTTTAGTGTGCAAAGTGACCCCAGTACCGTCTAATATGCCTATGAGTTGCTTGTGTGATATCTTTTAGACTTTATGAAGTTTTCATATGAATAAATGACTCGTTGTCGTACATGTTTTCTGAGAATGCGAAGTTTTAAATTGTATTTAATGGATGACATACTTGTTTTCCTTTTTCCTGTTCGATAGTAGCTTTGAACCCAATTTGGATTCTTCTATCTTCTCCATGAGTAAGTCATATAAACCAATTTTAGAGTTTTGTGGTTGCTTTATTGAATTCACTGAACTCACATTGAAAATTATGTTATTTTCAGGTAGTGAGATTTCCGGCAGGGAATTAGCATCGAAGTAGTGATATCGATGGGGAGGAAATGAATGGTCAACGAGCTCATATTAGCATACCTACCCCGGAATGATTCTTTGCACTCTTGGTCTGAGTCAGGATTATTATTTTTAATTTGAAGAGTTTCATGTTTTGATAATCTCTTGGATTGTTATTTTAAAGGGATTTCATGTTTGGACAATAAGTATCTGAGATTGTTATGTTAAAGAGTTTGTTTGTTAATTTTTGCATGTACGTATTATTAAAAACTTTGCGGCCTACTGAGTTTTGCAATTTCTTTAATGAAACGAAACAATACCGTTTTAGGACATGTTCTTTTCATTGGTAAATTAGGGTTGGTAAAAGGATGAAGTTGATTAAGTTAGGTTAAAGTGAGTTGAAGTTAGTATTTTTTGTTGAAGTGGGTTGAAGTTGCGTATATATTTTGTATATTGGTTAAAATTGTGAGAATAAAATTTTGAAATGAGGTTGGTTGAAGTGAGTTGAAATAGGTTGAAATGGATTGAAGTGGGTTGAAGTTGGTCGAAGTGGGTTAAAGTTGGTATATTGAAAAAGAGCAACGAAAAGATTTTTCAATGAAATTTTCAATGAAGCTGCATGATATTTAGCTTTATTTTTTTTGGTTTCAAAATATTCGACTTTTACAACTTTTTTTAACATAATCAAACAGATTTTTCAATCCCAAAAAAAGACTAATAAAAAAGAACCCCCCCATTTCTCCCCTCTTGTCATTCGAGTATTTATCAATGAATTTCAGGGTCTTCTAAGTCAAATCATCTAAGGAGAATTTGGGATTAAGAAAGCTCTAAGAAATTGAGGTGAATTTTTCCAAGCTTGTGAATGAACTTGAGCTTAAGTCCTCCGCGTCAAATCATCTGAGAGTGGGGGATGTGGCATTAGGAAGCATGCATCCAAGGAATTGAGCTTTTCTTTTTGTCTTTTCCACCAAGGCCTCCTCTTTTTGTAGGTAGTTTGAAGTTGGTAAAATATTAAAGTTAGTTGTAGTGGATTGAAGTGAGTTGAAATTTGTATTTTTCGTTGAAGTAGATTGAAGTTGGTCGAAATGGATTAAAGTTTGTTAAAGTAGGTTGAAGTTGATATATTTTTATATTGGTTAAAATAGTGAGAATAACTATTGGTAGGAATATCAGTAGGGGTAAGGTTGCCTACAGCTGGATCTCCCCAGACCCCGCGAAAGCGGGACCCACACTGGGAGTTGTTGTTGTTGTTGTTTAAAATAGTGAGAATAAAATTTCAAGGGAGGTGGGTTAAAGTAGGTTGAGGTGGATTAAAGTAAGTTAAAGTTAATATTTTTTTAATTAAAGAAGGTTAAAATTGATTAAATTGAATTGAAATAAATTAAAGTGAATAAGTAAATACAAAAAGACCAAAAAAGGAACGGACCTTAAATGAAGCATTATTCCTCACAGTTAATCCAGATTTTTTCCTAGTGGGAGCTGCCTATTTAACTGTGGCGTGGTTACTGTTTTCTTTTTTAATAATTGCTATAATTAGGTGTACTATTTTTTATCAATTACGGATCAATGGTTAATTAATTAACTAGTCACTGGTCTCGTTAGAAACCCCTCCAAGATACTTACATTAAAAAATGGCATTACCAATTTGATTGTGTGCGTGTTAGATTAGGATTCAAATTTCATATGTCAGCAAGTCCTTGAAAAAAAAAAAAAAGAAAGAGTGCTGATATTAGCACACTAAAATTTGACATACCTCCAAAAAAACAAATTTTATGGAAGGGCATTAATATTCATAGGGCGTGTTCTTTTCATTGGTAAATATCTTTTTATCAACTTCCACTAACTTTAATAAATTTCTAATGTTTTATTCAGCAAAATTAGCTATTTGGGTATCCGATAGCAGTTCAAGTAGCGGATAACATTTCTAATTTAACTGTTAGGGGATAACTCTTTAGATGAGCGGTTTAAACTAATGTGTTCGGTAAATTTAGCTGTTAGGTTAGCTAATTAATGTAAATTGACATAAAATGATAAAGATAATTTCCAAAGATAAAATTTTTAAAGGATATTTTTTGACTAAAAAATATGAAATACTATTTCTAAATGTCAAACGATACCACCATTAGTTTTTAAAAAATGTTGTTTAAAATGCTAAACGCTATTTGAAATGTTAGTCAAAACACTTAACACTACCCAAAATGCTGTTGACGAATACGACCCAACTTTATACAAACAAATTTCAATCACCTTCAACTTCAATCAATTTAAGCCCTGTTCGGCAAAATTAGCTATTTAAGTAGCGGATAACGGTTCATGTAACGGATAGCTATTTAGATAGTGAATAGCATTTCTAATTTAGCTGTTAGCAGATAGCTGTTTAGATTAGTGATTTAAACTAATGTGTTCGGTAAATTTTGCTATTATGCTTACTGATTAATGTAAATTGACATAAAGGATATGTATAATTTTCAAAGATAAAATTTTTAAAGGATATTTTTTGGCTAAAAAATATGAAACATCACTTTTAAATGTCAAACATTAATACTATTGGCTTTCCAAAGACACTGCTTAAAACGCTAATGCTATTAGAAATGCTAGTCAAAATACTAGTTTACCAAACATTAAAAATTAACTATTTAGGGTATTAACCTAATTAAAACACTAAACGCTGCCCAAAATACTGTTGCTAAATACGACATTAAACTAATTTCGCTCGAGATTGCCCTGCGCCAGCCAGGGAACATTCTTCCATTAAAACTCCTGAATTATATGTTTGTTCCTATACATTCGTTGCTAACTCCCTTCCTCAATGGATTGTAGACACGGGGACAACAAAACACATAGTTCAAGATATGGTTGGATTCGTGGAGTTCCATCGCTACCCGGTGGGTTCACGGACTATCTTACTGAGGAACGATAGTGAATAAGATGCTCTTGGAATAGGAACACACCTGTTCAAACTTAGTGGATGAAACAAGCTGCTTCTTCATGAAGCCCTCTATGCAACTGGGGTACGATGCTCCTTAGCTTGTTATATTTCTTTAGTAAGATTAGATATTGCTTTTGGTTTTCGTCCATACGGTTTAGATTTGTTCTATAATGGCAATTTATTTGACAAAGCAACTTTGAAAGGAGATTTCATTATTTTGAATTTGGATGATGACTATAATAATATATCTTCTACTTATATTTCATAGTTTGACTTCAATTCTGAATCTGTTAAGTGGCATGTTAGACCTGGCCATGTGGGCCAAGATAGAATAAATAGGCTAGCTAAAGAAGGTCTTCTAGACTAACTCACTAGGTTAAGTTGCCTAGTTGTGAATCATGTTTAGCTGGAAAACCAACCACGAAGCCTTTCGATAACGCCTCGAGAACATCTAGTCCCTTAGAATTAATCCACTCAGACATACGCGAACCGATGAATGTTAAAACACGACATGGGGCTATCTATTTTATTACTCTCATAGACGATTATTCACGATATAAGTATGTGTACCTACTATCTCATCACTACGAGGCACTTGATGTGTTCAAACGTTTCATAGTAGAAGTAGAGACTCAATTAGAATGTGAGGTTAAGGTCCTTCGAACCGATCGAGGTAGGCCAATGATGGCACATGCTAACCTCCCAATCAATTTTTGGCGGGATGCGCTGCTTACGGCAGCCTACATCCTTAACCGTTTGCCGAGCAAGAGTGCACCTGTCACATCATATGAGTTATGGTATGGCAAGAAGCCATCCTCGGACCATTTACGCATATCGGGTTTGGCCGGCTATGTGCATAACCCAACCCACAAATATGAAAAACTTAGTCCAAGATCCACCAAAATGGTGTTCATTCGGTATCTTGCAGAATCTAAAAGATATGTGATGTACGGGAAACACCTAAATGATGGCATGACAGAAATAGATTCCCGCAATATCGATTTTCTCAAGGATGGGTTCCCGACCATTGGTGAGGTCAAGAAGGATGTCGAACTGTTTGAGTTACAGCAAAACATCCCACCATCATTCGGTGAGGGGGAGAATCTAAACTTTAACGAAGTCAATGAAGATGGTATGCCTCTCCTATCTGAAGGGAACTGGGGAGATTTGTCTGCCCAGGAGAATGAGATTCGTCCTAGATCTCCTATACATGAGAAAAATCAACCTGCGAGTGAGGTTCGTCCTCAATCTCCAGTTCCCGAACATACAGTTAGTCCATATATTCAGGATTCCATGCCCCCAAAGGGATAGTGGGAGCAACTTTCCACATACTTGGGGTCCCATACGTTTTAGAGAAAGGGGGAGGGATGTCTCACCTAGGTAGACAAATAATGAAGGCCCCATGTTCCGAAGGAGTTAGCGTGGAAGAATTCCTCGGCGATATTTCCAAGTCGAAGAGGAAATATTCATATGCTCTCCCTTGGAAGTTGAGGAGCCTACCTCTTATCAAGAGGCAATTCACTCATCAAACCACAAAGAGTGGATGGATGCCATGAGAGATAAGATGGACTCCATGGCGACAAACAAGGTTTATGAACTTGTTGATCTTCCACCCAGCATAAGTCTATTGGAAACAAGTGGGTTTTCAAAATAGGTTCAAAACTCGTTTAGTGGCGAAAGGGTTTACACAAATTGAGAGTGTAGACTATGAAGAGGCATTTTCTTTTGTGGTAAGATTTGCCTCTATTCGCCTACTCCAAGTTATGGTTGCCCATTTGGACTTAGAGTTGTTTTAAATGGACGTAAAGATTGCTTTCCTTCATGGTAGCCTTAAGGAAGAAATTTATATGGACCAACCCATTGGTTTTGTATCAAAGAGACAAGAGGACAAGGTATGTCGTCTTAAGAGGTCCATATATGGTCTTAAGCAATCTTCCAGGTCTTGGTACTTAAGATTCTATAAAACTATAATTTCGTTCGACTTATCCATAGTTTCGGAGGACCACTGTAAGTATGTCAAAAGGTCAACCAGGGGGATAATGTTCCTTACCTTATACATTCATGACATACTACTGGTTGGAAACAATTTGGAGATGACTGAAGCCACTAAGAAGTGGTTGTCCTCCGTCTTTGAGATGAAGGACATGGGTGAAGCCAGATATGTTTTAAGCGCAGAAATTATAAGGAATCGTCCTAAGAAACTTTTAAGTATGAGTTAGAAGTTATATATCAAGAAAGTCTTAGAACGATTCCGTATGCATTATTCCAAACCCGTAGACACTTCAGTTGAAAAGGGTTTAACTTTGAGCCTCCACAAATGCTCAAAAACAGACAAAGAAAAGGAGGCCATAAGCAGTGTCCCTTACGCCACTGCCGTAGGAAGTTTAATATGCGTCATGTTAAGAACATGGCTGAACATTTGCTTTGCAGTTGGTCTGGTAAGTCGTTACCAAATCAAACTAGGACAAGTTTATTGGCAAGCCGTCAAGATAATCACGCGCTACTTTCGCGGTACAACCGGCTTGGTTCTATGCTATGAAGGCGTAGACTTTAAGTTAAGAGGATATTCAGATACCGATTGGGTTGGTAATCCGGATGAGTTCAGATCAACCTCAGGATATGTGTTCATCCTAGGTGGGGGGACCATATCATGGTGCAGTAAGAAGTAAGACTGCATAGCTCTGTCGACCATGGAGGCAAAGTATGTCGCATGCAGCCTAGCCACCCCGGAGGCAATACGGTTTAGGAGTTTCCTGCAGGATCTTAACCTCACTCCTAGAGTAGATGATCCTGTAGAGATATTATGTGATAACACAGCCGATATCCAGTTCGCTAACGATTTGAAATTTCATTGGAAGATCAAGCACATCAAGAGGCATTATCACTTTGTGCGAGACACCGTAAAGACAAAGGAGGTTGCCATCAAGTATATACCCACTCACTAGATGATCGCTGATCCATTAAATAAGTTGATTCCTAGATATGCTTTCAAAGCACATTTGTTGAGTTTAGGGATTCGCAGAGTTTAGTTTTTGGATAGAATCTTATTATGTATGACAGGTACATTCTTCTTGTAATGAGCATTTATGAAATAAAGATTAAAGGTTCTTTTTCTAAATGCTTTGTGATTTATTTATTATACATGTTGAAATATCACAGGCTTCTGATTGGCCTAGTCACACAGGCAATCGCCTTGATACTTAAGTAGCGGGTATGATGAGACAGAATCATATTAGCACTAAGTGTGCAATATTAATTACTCATACTGGAAGTATACAAATGGGAAATAGTCACCTTAGTAAGTCTAAGATGAGACTCAAGAGAGTTGAATATGAGACATGATTTCATATTGAAACCTTAAAAGACGAATCTTGAGTATCAAGATTAGCATTTAGCATGTTAATCTGGTGGCTCAGGTTAGATTTTTTAGGTGAAAA
>NCQV01058111.1:0-12613 GCA_002740545.1 Lophocereus schottii | reverse complement strand
GTGAGGCCCTTGATCCTGTTTCTTTTCTTTCTTTTTTTTTTTTGAAAACCTGCCAGAAAATGGAAATCAAAGCGATAAAAGGGCTTGGGTTACCTCCCAAGAAGCACTCGTTTAAGGAGAAGAGCTTGACCATCCCTCTATGCATGCTCAAGATCAATAAGTGTATGGACGACGGGCTTCTCAATGGGCTCGCCCACAAAACTAAGGTTGAACCAGCTGTCCATTTACCTTAAATGAACCAGTAGATTCACTCTACACTTCAACGACACCATGAGGATGGACCTTGATGATCTAAAATGGCCCAGTCACCGGGATCTCAACTTGCCCGAAAATAATCTCCACTTGGAATTGAACAAAAGGACCATGTCACCTTCCTTAGTTCTGTTCTTCATAACATGCTTTGTCATTCCATTACTTGGTCCTCTCCTTGTAAATGTGGGGACTCTCATAAGCCTCCAGCCTTAGCTCATCAAGCTCATATACTTACAAAACATGCTTTTCACCGGCCACCTTGATATCAAAATTAGGCATCTTAATTCCCTAATAGGCTTTGTGTTCCACCTCGATCGTCAAATGATAAGACTTCTTAAACACTAAACAATATGTATTAGTGCCTAAAGGAGTCTTGTAAGCGGTTTGATACGCCCAAAGAGCAACATCAAGTTTTAAAGACCAATCTCTTCATTATCAATCCACCATCTTCTCCAAAATGCTCTTCAATTCTCGGTTAGACACCTCAACTTGGCAACTTGTTTCAGGATGATAGGGTGTAGCAACTTAATGAAATACCCTACACTTCTTCAAAAGTGACTCGAGTAGCTTTTACAAAAGTGAGTCCCATTGTCACTTAAAAGAGCTCTCGGTGCGCTAAATCCTGTAAAAATATGCTTCTTGAGGAATTTGATAACAACCTTAGAATCATTGGTTGGGGTGGCAATGCTGACCACTGTCGTAAGCGCAAGGGTAGTCGTAGTACAGATAGAGAAGGTCGCTCTTCAAGCCCCAATGTAATCTATCGAGTTTTTATCTATCAAAATATGCTAGGTAAAATTCTAATTGAAGAGGGCTCGATTTAACAACTTCTAATTCACAAATTTTAAATCAATTAAGAAAAAATGCCTAGGAATTCATGTAGTTGTAAAAGTTGATTGGATCAAATGATAAGCATTTGCTTTTCTCTAACCAGTTAATCTTGCGGAATTGCAATCCCTCTAAAATCTAGTCTATTCTTTTGAAATCGATCAAATTTGCCTAAACTAAGCAAAAGTCGTTCCTTCAAACTAATTTGCCTTAATCCAAGTTAAATATCTTCAGTTACTCTCTAGTCCTTCTAACATACAAATCTCTCTTTCGATACGACGTTATGTTAGGTTTTATCAAGCAGTCTAACAATCAAATGTCACCTTTCAGTTTTTCACTCAACTTCCATAGGCGCAGTAGCAAATGGGTGTCGCGGAGGAGGTTAAAATATACCCAATAAAGGTCAAATGGTAGGTAAAAGGGCCTAACATCCTGCAAAACACATCAAATGACCATACCCAAGTATAAATCGAGAATAAGAATATAGATTATGACTTAAAGCACATAATTCTCCTAAAAATATGGCAAATAGCCCTAAAAATGATGTATATATTAAGCACTTATCAAATGGCCTCCACCTACTTAGAGCAACCGCAACAAAGATGTAGAGATTGCCATGGGAAGGAGGAAAGGGACCCCTGAAGTCAATCTCCCATATATCAAATAAATCCACCTCAAGAATTCCACTTTGAGACATCTCATGGCTCTTAGAAATGTTTCCTGTTCTTTGGCATCTATCACAAGTCATGATAAATTTTCTTGCATCTCTAAAGAGAGTGGGCCAATAGAAACCCCCTTGGAGAACTTTTATAATAGTCTTGTCCAGGCCAAAATGTCCACCATAAGTTGTGGCATGGAAATTGTGCAAGACACTATGAACTTCATTTCTGGCAAGCATGTTCTACAAATTTTATCTCCACACAACTCGTAGAGAAGAGGTTCCTCCCATACATAATATTTTGCATCAGAGAGGAACTTTCTTCCTTTGTTGAAAATATATTCTTAGAGGCATCACCCCACACACTTTGAAATTCAGTAAATCAGCATAACATGGGCTGCTTTGTGGGAAATGGCAAGTAATTGATCATTCGGGACTAAGCGAGTCATCAATTGGGAGCTCTTCGCTAGGAGTAGCCTCGAGCACTAGGGGGGATAAGTGATCGGCAACCACATTCTCCAACCCATACTTGTCTTTAATCTCCAAATCAAACTCTTAGAGGAGAAGAACCCATTGGATGAGGTAGGGCTTAGAATCGGACTTCTTCATTAGGTGCTTCAAAGTGGCATAGTTAATGAAAATATTGACCTTGGAATTGATCAAGTGAAACTGGGACTTTCCTAAGGTAAAAACAACCACTACCAACTCGTTCTCTATTGTGGCATAATTCACTTGAGCCTCATCAAGAGTTCTGCTAGCATAGCATATAGCATAAGGCTTGTTGTCCTTCCTTTAGCCTAAAACCGCCCCTAATGTAAAATTGCTTGCATTACACATCACTTCAAAAGGAAGCCCCCAATCCGGGGCTTGCATCATAGGAGCCATAATCAATGCCTCTTTTAACCTGAGAAAAGCACCTAAGCATTCTTCATTAAAATCAAAAGAAACATCCTTAACAAGTAAATGGGCGAGAGGTTTTGTAATTTTTGAGAAATCTTGTATGAACCGTTGGCAAAAAACCAATATGTCCAAGAAAACGCCTCACACCCTTTACAGAAGTTGGTGGAGGTAATTTTTCAATCACTTCCACCTTAGCTTTGTCAACCTCAATGCCTTTGTGAGAGACAATATGACCTAGAACAACCTCCTCTTGCACTGTAAAATGTTACTTCTCCTAATTCAAGACCAAATTCATATCTTCGCATCTTTGCAAGACTTTGGATAAATTATTTAAGCAATGGCCAAATGTTATACCATGCACAGAAAAACCATCCATAAAGACCTCCATTATGTTCTTAATAAAGTTAGAGAAAATAGTCATCATACAACGTTGAAAAGTAGCAGGGGCATTGTATAGCTCAAATGGCATTCTCCTATAGGCAAATATTTCATAGGGACAAGTAAAGGTAGTCTTTTCTTGGTCACTAGGATGTATAGGGATTTGGAAGAAACCCAAATACCCATCTGAGTAGCAATAATATGAATTTTTGGTCGACCTTTCAAGCATTTGGTCAATGAAGGGAAGGGGAAAGTGGTCCTTGCGGGTTGCCTTATTCAATTTCCTATAGTTAATGCACATTCGCTAACCCGTGACAGTCCTAGTAGGAATTAGCTCATTGTTCTTATTCTCGGTGACCATCATCACCCCTTTTTAGGTACGACATGGACCAAGCTTACCGACTTACTATCAGAGATAGGGTAGATAATGCCGGCCTTAAGTAGTTTCAAAATTTCTTTCCTGACTACCTCTTCCGTATTAGGGTTCAACCTTCTTTGGTGTTCAATTCAGGGCTTATAGTCATCTTCCATCAAAATTCGATGCATGCATACAGCATGGTGAATTCCTTTTAGATCATCAAGAGTATATCTTATTGCCTTACGATGCATTCTAAACACTCGAAGCAAAGAGTCAATTTAAGACGCACTTAAACTTGTGTTAATAATCACAGGATAAGTAGAATTAGGCCTAAGAAACTCATACCTCAGAGAAGAAGGGAGAGGTTTCAATTCTACATTAGGAGCACGCTTGTCATCAGACGAGGGCTTCTTATAGTTCACTAAGTTCTCCACTTTAGCCAGTGTAGGTGGAATTTATGGAGAGGCTTCCAAAAATAAAGCACACATAGCTACTTCGGGATTTTCATCCTTAATAGTACTAGTATTCAACATACAATGCTTGAGAGGGTCACTAGAATCAAGGTTACATATGGTTTTCCATACCAAACTATCAACGACATCAATCATATGACACTCATCAGAAATGGAAGGAAATCTAGAAGCCTTAAACAAGTTGAACTTTATATGATCATCTCCGACATCAAAGGACAACCTACAATTTTTGACATCTATACGGCAGTCGGCGATGGCTAAGAACTGCCTCCCAAGAATGATGGGGGTGTGCGTGTCCTCTTGCATTTCAAGAATTATGAAGTCCACTGGCACATACAAATCTCCTACTTTTATCGGAACGCCCTCCAAAGCTCTTATTGGGTACTTGACATAATGATCCGCTAATTGTTGAGAGATGGTGGTAGGTCTTATCTTACCTAAGTCCATTTTTTCACACAAGGAAAGGGGCATCAAACTCACAGTTGACCCTAAATCACACAAAGCACATTTAATAGACACATTCCCTATCAGATCAGGAATTGGAAAACTATCAGGATCCCTAAGCTCAGTGGAAAGCTTATTTTGGATTGCAACACTACATTCTTCAGCCAAGGCAACAGTCTCATGCTCTTCTAGCTATCTTTTATTGACAAAATTTGTTTCAAAAATTTAGCATAGAAAGGCATTTGAGACAAGGCATCAGTAAATGGTATGTTGATGTAGAGTTTCTTAAGGACCTCTAAAAATTTTCCAAATTACAAATCAAATTTAGCCTTAACCATTGTTTGAAGGAACCGTAAAGGTGAAGTATAAGGTTTTGGGGAAGTGTATTTAGGGTCTTTAGGAACCTTATCATAATTAGACACATCATCAATAATCACATCCTCAGAGGGAACGAACACTTCTTTCTCAACATTCTCAATACTATCATCATGCAAAGACTCATCATTGCTTACGCCCTTAAATCCCTCAAGTTTTTACCCCCCCTTAAGACAATGGAATTGCATTACTCCCTAAAGTTTCACTCATGCTTACTTGGAAATCTAATGGGGGTTGCAAATAAAGAGCTAGCTTGTTGGGCAATTTGGGCTTCCAACCTCTTGTCATGAGTAGTAAGCACATCAACCTTAAAGGCTAATTACTTTATATATTCATCTTGTTTTTGTTAAGCCAAAATCATACTCTCCATCATGGGTTCTAGGNNTGACTTTTGAGGGGCTTGTTGGAGAAATGGTGCTCTTTGAAATCTGGGGCGTTGCGTAGGAGGGTTAGACTTATATGAGAAATTTGGATGGTGCGTTCCTCCAATCCGAATTGTAAGTGTTGGAATAAGGGTCATTAGTCAGTCTCAAGTTGAAGTTATTGACATAATTGATTTGATCGCTACTATTTTGGACAAAAGGACTCCCAACTTGGAAATTCTCAGTCAAATGGTAAATGAACCACATATTTCACATGATGGGGAGGGGCATTACAATTTAGAACATTCACACTCAATCGCTTCAAATGTTGTATCATAGCATCTACCTTAGCACTGAATAAAGTAAGTGCATCAACTTCAAGCTTACCTCCAATCTACTTGGGTTGTCCTTGTTTGTTAGACCATTGGAAATTATTGAGTGTCGTCTCCTTGAAGAAATTGTAGCTTCTTCCTTCGTCTTGCTCATCAAAGTTCCACCTGCCATCGCATCTATGGTATACTGCATATGTTGAGTGACTCCATTGTAGAAGGTTTGAATAAGCATCCACTTTTGGAGTCCATGGTGGGGCCATAGGTGCAATAAATCCTTGAACCACTCCTAAGCCTCATAGAGTGACTTGTCCTCTCTTTGAGTGAAGGTAGTGATTTGGTTCCTTAAACTCACCGTCTTGCTTAGTGGGAAATATTTGGCAAGAAACGCTCTAGTAGGCTCTTCCCACATTGTGATGGAATCCAAAGGCAACGAATGGGGCCATGCCCTTACCTTATCTGTAAGTGAAAACGGGAATAGGCGATGGCGGATGACATTGGCAGAGACACCGTTTGTCTTCAGGGTATCACGCACATCCAAAAAGATTGAGAAGTGAAGATTAGGGTCTTCCATTAGTAAGCCTCCAAATTGAGATTGCTTGGCGATGGAGACAAGTGCCGGCCTTAGCTGAAAGTTATTAGCCTCCACAGCTGGTCTACCTATGCTAGATGAAATGCCTTAGACGCCCAGGGTAAACAAATGACGGAATGTCCTTTTTTGATCATTTACTCTTACGGCCATCTTTGGTGGGGTCTCACAAGCCTTGCGTCTTTGATTCTCAAGTGTTTGCTTATTCTGCCTTAAATGGAAAGTCCTTTCTATCTCAGGGTCGGGTGTGAATGGGAATGAACTTTGCATAAAAGGGGAAAATATCCTGCAAGCTCAAACATCTAGACCACCAATGTAATCAAAAGGAGGAATAAAGGTAAAAAGAAATGCTTAGTCACTTTTGTAAGATTAACTTGACAATTAACAATTTTGGTCACCGACAATAGCACCCAAAACTTGACACGTCCACAAACGCATGGGTGTAGTAGTTTAGATTCAAATACCAACCTGAGGGACCAACGTAATCTATCGAGTTTATATCCTATTGAAAATTCTAAGCAATCGATCGTTTCAATGAGTTGATTTAACTATACTAACTAATTAATCGGGAATTCAATCAAAGTGAAGCATCTTAAGGATGCGCTTTTCATAAGTTGGATGATTCAAGGAATTACAATCAAGTTAGGTTTAATCCATTCTTTCAAAATAAACTAAATTGCCTAAACAAATTCAACTAACACTCATTCAAGTGTCCTTGATTTAGTTTCTGTTAAAGATTTATGAATGTTAAGTCTCCTCTTATCATGCAATCCTTTTTCAAGTTTTGCTAGGTTAAGTTCCATGAAGGCAATTTAATAGTGAGTTTCACTTTTTATACTTCACTCAACTATCTAATATAAGCAAGCAAAATTGACCAAACTTTATGCACAACATTCCAATCTCAAGATAGAAATAAATCATTCCAACAAAGTTTAAGCATAAGATTAAAGAAATTAAGGATCCAACTACAATACTATGGTTAGCAAATCCCTAGATTAAATAAAACTACTCGCTCATATTTCAAATTCAACTATCGATAACATAAGAGTTTAAGGAGAAATTCAATGGGAAGGAAAGCTTTACAATAATGGCAGCCCTTCAATGGTGTCATGATCTCCAAGCTTCTAAGTGTAAGGTTCTCCCTTTAATTCTCCCTTTTTGCTCTAAAATCAAACTGGAAATTCTAACTAAAGTATCAGAGACGGATGAAAGAGTGATGGATGGATGATAAGGATGACCTGGCTTTAGCCGAAAGCACCTCTTTTAAGGATAAAATCGAGCATCTTCAGTTACACAACGAAGGAAGATAAAGAGGTTAGCTGTTATAAGATCACCATGATTCGTGGTAGCTACCACGGATAGACTGTGGTGCCTACTATCTTGAAATCTTCTGTTCTTATCTTGCTCCATGGGCATAGGATTTGGGGAACCCTGTGGTGAGCCAAGATGCACTCAAGTAGGGGTTAATTGTTTGGTCAAATGGTCCAAAATCCTACAAAAATTACCAAAGAACCATACCTAAAACAAGAATAGGAGTATAAATTATAACATAAAGCCTATGAATTCCCCCAAAAGTGCTACAAAACACCCCAAAAATGAACTATATAGAAGCAGTTATCAATAGGTAACATCCTATACAAAGCCATATCCAACAACCAAGTAATTCATTAAGAGTGAAAGTAGAACTTGTTTGGTGAGGTTTACCTCAATTGCCATATCGAGTGAATAAGAGCTAGGTCATGAAGCAATGGGTAGCATAACTTCAATTACGGGTTTTGATTTATTATCTTTTGCTTCAAGATTAAAAAAAAATTGATTTCGTTTCCTTCCTAGACCTTCTCTTAAACCAAAGTGGGCTCTTCTTCTTCTAAGGGCTTCTTAAACCTTGATCTACTTTTGAGCAATTATGGGTTCTTCTTGCAAGAGTTCTTCTTTTAAGAATTCTTATTCAAAGAGTAGATTTCGATAGATCTCACTTGCATGTATGACTTAAGACAACGCGAAATCTTGATTCTCTGTTTGCCTTTAAACCTTCTTTCCCTCTTAACGAATGTAGACTAATAAAGGGCAGCTTTAGGCATCTTTCTTTCATAAAGATTGAAGCTTTCCTGTCCTCGGGCTCTCGTAGGCATTGAAGCGGTTTGCTTTTTTCCTTTTCTGGTAGCGTCTATCTAAATGATGTCTTAATTACAGCTGTACTGCCTGTGATTTCTACTGTACTTGGCCATGGATTTGTAACCCCCCATTTGCCAATAGAAATGTTGACCTACTCAAATTAAAGAGTTAAAAAGGTCTTCATAACAAAAGTAATTAACTTAGTGCAACATAGAAAATTTATTTACTTTAAAGAAGATCGCAATCTATAATGAAGAAGTTATAATATTTGACCTCAAGATGACCTTCAAGAACCGTTTTAAATAGTGAGCTAAATCCAAAATATCTTCAAAGTAAGGTGGCTTTTTTATGGTTTTCCCCTAAGTCTACATAACATTCTTCACTTGTGTCATTTGCTTTTAAAGCCTGAAGTTTGATGTGGCTCTATGTTCCATGGTATGGAAAACAAGATGAAAATGGTGGAAAATAGAAGTAGAGAAAGGTGGTATAGGTATCCCAAGGGTTGCACAGGCAAAAATAGTAGTGGCATGGGCATGTTGGGAAGCACCAATAAAGCATTACCAAGTTTCTTGAAATGAAAAACGGATTAAACTTGGTTGGAACTAGCGTGTTCAGCGATCTACATAGATCATGCTGAATGTCTAGAATAAGTTTGTCAACGTTTTATCAATGATTTGTGTGAGGCTAGGCTATTTATAGAGTTAAGGTGTTTAGGGGGGAAATATGTTTTGAGCTAAGGCTTTTTGTGGAACAAAAGGGTGATTAGGATAAGAAGATAAGAATTATTGGGTAATTTTAGAAGAATCAAAGTATGAATTTTTTGGTGTGAAATGAGAAGGTTTTCAAGGAGAAATAAACCAAAAGTAGGCCCCTTTGACTCTGATACCAATTTGATAAGTAGTGGAAGCTCTAATGCCAACTTGATGAGTGTCGACCTTCAATAACAAAGATCATCAATCAACAAGATAAAAAACGATCACCCAAATACACTCCGTACAATATCATTTGATTTCAATCCAACAAACCCATAAAAACATCACAAGAGCCATTTCAAAATTGGATCAACAAAAGGATAAAACTTCTTAGTAAATCACTTCTTTATAGGCAAATCCACTAAAGAGATTCTAAAGCGAAAACTCTGAAAATTGTCACTCACAAAGAGATAAAGATTCTAGAGAGGTTTTTGCGAATAGAAATAGGCATCTTGCTTTTTTATAGATTTGTTACTACATTCTTTAAATCTAATTCTTACAACACATGGGGAGGGGAATTTATACTTAAACCTCAACAAAAGAGATGTTACAGTATGGAAAAGGGGGCCAATAGGGTGGTAACAAATATTAATGGGAAATTAATTATAAATCTAAAATAATCTGCAGGGTCTAGATCACAGTGACAGGAAAAGAACTTCCCCTCCAAAGGTCCTATGTATAATGAATACATCCTTATAAAGAGATGTCCCCATTATAGGAAAAGATCACTTTAGTTGATGTCATCCTCTAGGGGTAAAAATGAGATTCCTGGGGGGTCGCCATCTTGTTATGACCCAAATATAAGCATATATGTATAGATAGAAGAATACAAGCAAACACATAAATAAAAGAATCATAGCTAACATATTGGTCAGTATATGGTAAGCTTGCACTCAAACTAGATCTGAATACATTTACATACCGGTCATTATAGGATTTGAATTTACTCTTTGATCAAAACCTTATGTAGTTCTGATTGGGACTCGTTTAAATGTCTTTGAGTATCACTGGCGAGTGATTAGGGATCATTTTTATTGTCTGACAATCATGGCAAGAAGCTTTAAAAATGATTCACATCGAGAGTCAAATCGATCTAGATGAGAATAGAGAGAATTACTCAGGGTCTCAACTCTATCCTTAAGATGATAAGTGACTAAATGGCAAATCGAGAAATAAGTATAATGATTAGCCATCTTAGCATTTTCATAAAGGATTTCTTTAGGTATGGAATGGATGGATTTTTATGAGGGCTAATGGATTAGTGCTTGGTGGGTAATGGTTCTTAATAACTTAAAATGGGATCCCACTAATGGCCAATCACCAAATAAGAGGATATGATTGGCCATTTGGTCATATATGATCTAAATAGTCCACTAGTGATAATGATAGAGTTGTGAACACTATTTGGATGGAGATAGATGTGGACCTTCTAAATGATCACATATGAATGAATTTCTGCTGATGACCTCAAGTTTGATGAAGGGTCATGACCAAACACTAAAGAGTATGCTGGTCTTAAGGACAAGTATGCGAACATATACGGATATATACAAACAGGTTGCATCTACAAGTCATTATTCAGTATTTAGTGAAATCATTTTATGACTCGTAATTAAGGTCAAGATGATCATAAAGAGGTAGCTACAATCACCATCATCCCTTCGATCACTTTCATGGTCCTAGGTTTGGTGTCATGCTTGGGCTTAGACCAGGAATGAGTTTGAAATGGTTGAGCTATCATCATGGCCCCAGTACCGTACCTAGGTCTATGTGCGATAAGTAGGGTTTGATTAAATGCTGATTAGTTGTTCTAAACTATTCCTTTTATTATTTTGTCAAGTTTGACTATTGTAGATGGAATTAGTCAAGATTATAGATAGGGAACTTTATTATTTGAAATTCAGATTCAAGGATTTTATAAGAATCAGATTGTTACAATGAATAAATAAAATATGTACAAAGTTTTCTTTATATACAAGAGATCTAAGAAAGATAAACAAATGTCCTAATCTCTATATAGGTCTTGGTCCATTGGCTCCTTGGAGAAGATATTAGCTTTAGTGCTAGGTCAAACATGAGTTTTAAGAGTTGCGGATGACCAAGCAGTCAATTTATTAAAAGAGGTTTGATTGACATGAAAAATGATTTGTATAAAGTTTCGAAAGAAAATTATGGCACATGGGTAAAATCGATCCAAACAAATTCTATAAAACTTCATGAAGCTATAAGACTCGGTAAAGACCTTAAATGCACAATTTTATTATTTTTTGACAAGTAAAAAAGATTTTTAAATGTAACCCTTCTCTACCTCAAGAAAACTTAAGAATGCCAATGTCAAAAAATCATATCTTTTTCGAGGAGCATCCAACTGAGGTGATTCCAAAGCCTAAATACTCCTTATGAAGTATAATTTTATGATTAAATTTCGGAGTTAAGACTCAAAGGGATATAATGAAAGCAAAAAACCAAGATGTTAAAACTAAGTTTGTTATTTTGGATCTAGTGTCCTTGTTTCATTTACCACTAATAGTTGCATGTGAAATTGCTGTATATGGATAAAGTAGATTGACCCAAGAGTGTGTGAAAATTTTATTTAAATTATTTGGACACTTTAAAATATTCTTTTAGATTTTTCAAAATGAAGGGTGAGATCTGAATTGTGTAAAGAAAAAAAAAAGCCACACTTCTAGATCTATAATTTTTGAAATTCACATCTCATAAATTGTAAAGCGCTAGAAGATGCGAAATATCAAATTGAAAATATATGGAGGTCTATTTATTTCATGTGAAAAAAGCATTTTGAGAAAAAAAATCTATGATGGGGAGAAAAATGAGAAAAATAGCAAGGTAGTATGATTTTAGATGGTTTAGACGTCTTGTAGAAAAACAATTATTCTGACCAAAGCCAAACTCTAATTTGGATTAATAATCCCTTGTTGGAAAGATATTTCATAAGTATAGCTAATTGTATACAAAAAATATAGATTTAACTCTAAACGAACTAAAACATCAACTCCTACGAAAATTGTATAAATTTTTCAGTGTTAACTTCCTGAGTCCAACTTATTATTTGTGACCTGTAAGTGTGATTTAGCTCATTTATGCCATTTTTCTTGAATTAAAATAAAAAATGAAGGAGGTGAAGGCGAAAAAGAAAAAGCAAAGAAAAACACACAAATTTACAAACAATTCCCAAACCCATCGTCACACTGACGAGAATGTAAAACTACTGTTGCAAACCCAATTAGAAGGAATGGCCGCGAAAGCCCTATGGGGACAAACAGATGAATATGTCGTCAAAAAACCACCAATGACTAGCATAACCCAAAAATAACAGGACAACATAAGAGACAAATTTTAGGATGAGATCCGCTTAATTAATAAATAATTAAGCAAAGCAATGAAAGGAATATGTAGAAACAAAAACAGATGCACAAGGAAAAAGAGATCAAGTTAGCAAAACATATGTGTAAAAACTTAATGTAGCAAAATGAGTGTAAAAGACTTAAAAAGGTTTAATTAGGATAACTAGTTCATGAGAGAACTAATTAAAAGTAACTAAAGCTAACTAAGAAATTTTATTTTCACACAACTGGACATTTTTTAAAAAAGAATATGAGTTTATAAGACTTAAAAACATCTAATCAAAGTTAACTACTTTGTAAGAGAACTAAAGAAACTTAACTAAATCTAACTAAGAAATCTAAACCCGTTAAAATGACTAGAGAAGAGGAGGAGAGAGAGAATTGTTGAATACGTGAGTATACAGCCACAAAAGGGGGGTGAATTGTGGTGTCTGA
>NCQV01058107.1:0-12456 GCA_002740545.1 Lophocereus schottii | reverse complement strand
AATTCAAACTCGTATGTCGATTGATGATTATCTTACATGTACCTCTAATCACTACGTGAGGTGGTACCCCTCAATGATTCGTCAAAATCAACTTTGACATATATATCACTCAACGGCTCTTTAGCAACATGTGGATTCATTCTCTGCGATTGGACAAGCTTGGATTCATTCTTTGTGATTGGACAAGCAAGCTAACCAAGGCAGGATCAACATGCTGTGGATAGACATTTATTCTTGTGGCATAAGCTAGAGCTCTTAGAGGTGAAGCCAATTCAACAATTCAATCAGGTTTAACAAAATTGTCATTGAAGACCACAACCAAATTGTGAATTTGTGATTCAAGCACTAAAAGGAAACATCCAAATCCCTTGGCAAATCTCCCGTATTATCAAATATGTCCACCCTTGATTTAATCAAGATATTTAAGTCATCACCAATCACATTTTTAGAGAAAACAGGTATGGCAATAGATTAGTTGTCAAAATTTGGGCATCTATTACAGCCTCATTTTCCTTTGATTTTTGTTTTTCCTCTTATCTTCGAACAAATCTACTTGAAGATGTAATTGGGCATACTCTTGTTATATAGTCGGTGACAGAAATGGCTTGCATTCATTGACCAACATCAATCTGGTGGCTCTCTGTTGAAATAATGGGGCTGAATGCGGTACTGGATATCTCAGTAAATCGGGAACATATACACTTTCCTTAAGACTTATTTACTGTACTGTAAATAATCTTATAAATAAGATGCTGAGTAAGGCAAGTATGGATGTTCAAGGTTCTCTCAATGTTAGACCAAAGAAAGTGTTGCAGTCACTCACAAAGAAATATATCTATGTTGTATGTGTTGGTTTCTCTTCTTCTTACACCTAGGCCTCTTAATCTAAAGAGGCACCAGAGTTTCATTTTGAGGGAAAATCATTGGAGGCTTTATCCATCAATCCGGATAGGAAAACAGTTAGTAACTGCAAACCACGGATCGTGGTTGGGACCACGGGCGGTCAGTGGTCCTCACCGCCCAGAGCGAAAACAAGCCATTCGGGAAAAACAGGAGAGCCACGGTCGTGGCATTCACCACGGGCAGACTGTGGTGGTCTTCTACTCCCTCAACCTGTTCCTAGACCTTGAAAATCTCTAACACTCTCTAGACATATAGTATATTGTTCATGTTTATATGTAATTAGTTTATGCATATGCATACAATACTTATATTTATATACAAATTTGCAAGTTTAGTTTCAATCTTGATTGCAAAATATACCTTGTCCTTTTTCATAAATGAAATCCTTTATTTCAAAACAGAAGTTCTATAGTTCCACATATTTCATGTTTCATATTCTAGAATACAATTTATATGAATTTCTTGATTCTAAATACCAATTTATAAGACAAATTCTAAACCAACTGAAATGCAAAATTCAAATAGAAGCCAAATCCATGGTTCAAAATTTATGTACTCGAACAAGAAATATTTTGAGTATGTAATAGCATGGCTAGTTGACATTATCTTTGATGTCAATCTTCCAACTTTTCTTACCAAAATTGCAAAATAAGTCATGCCACAAATGGCTAAACGCATGCCTGCATACAGCAGAACGTACAATGTCTCCTGATCAGCAATTAACCAGAACCAAAGGCTAATCAATCAATCAATGAACTAGACTAGAATACTAATTCAGAGACTTGAAACAACCATATGATCCATACCCGCAACACTTGTTCTTATCATGCTCCTTGTTGCTACTTCTGTTGTAGAAGAGTTGTCACAAAGAAATCTACCGACAACCTTCTCAGATGGTCGCGCCACCAACTTCTCCCATGCCTCATCGCCCTGATCTTTGCTCCGACTTCTGAACGCTTCGGTGGCGTCTACTCGGTGGAGTTCCCACCCGTTTAGGTGCTTGAGTTGGTGGATCTTCTCCAACTGCCTACATACCAGCTTACTTGTGTTCTCTTTTATTTTCTGTATGGCTAGTTGGAGCTCCTTGGCCCGACCCGCTTCATCTAGGGTTTTCTCGGCCCTGAAGTATGGGTCAAGCTCGGGCACCCCGATGGCCCGTCGGATCCCCTGAGAGTAGTCCGTTTTATTTGGGTCAAATATCCCTCGGACCTCGTCCACTATGCCAGCTTCAACCATTTTGTCGACCCTTTGTGACACGAAGTTGTGAAGCACGGGCACTGATACGTCAACCCATAGAAAGCAGCAATCATATCGTGACCTAAACCCATATTTTGGGTCCAACACCAAGGATTTGATGTAGGAGTTGGAGCCCCCAACGATGATTGGGAGCTTCCCTTTTTGATGAATTGATTCCACTGCATGCGTGGCTGTGATGCAAAACTCTTTAGCATTGAAGTCATAGTTTGGTTCAATTATACCTAGCAAATGGTGTGGAAACCCACATTGCTCTTCTTTGGTTACTTTGTTCGTGACAATATGTAGGCCCTTGTAGACTTGGATTTTATCCGAGTTGATTATCTCGGATGGGAATCGAGTCGCTAAGTCAATTGAGAGGCGGGATTTGCCGGTGCCTGTCGCCCCCATTATGAATATCACCTTCTCCTTTGGCAGTCGCCATGGATTGAACACCTCCATTTTTAAGTAACTTGTCGGGATTTTAAGCAATGGTTGTGCTTGCTTCCACATTTGCATGGAAATTCTCATGGCTTCCAATTAGCCTGTTACAAAACAAACGTATTCTCGATCAGTATTAACAGAAACCCTAAATACTTTATTGAAACTTGTATAATCATACATGTAAATAGTTAAATATGTATTGACCTATATACAGAACCATCGTAAATCAATTCTAAGAAACTATAAGCTAGTGAAATCAACTTTGTACATGCATGCATGAAAATTAAAAAAGAAAAAGAAAAAAAGACTCACCTCTTTGTTGGTGGGAGATGGACCTTCCAAAGCAAAGGGGAGCTAGCTAAGACCAAAGGATTGAGAGCTAGGAATGAGAGGCGATGACTAAAAAACGTATGATTGGCATGGCCTTATATATAGGGAGAAGCATATATCAACCCATACTAAGTGACAATGTAATTTAAGTTCCTTAATCATGATATCTCCCTATCAAAATTGGACTTTCATTATTAATTGGTCAACTCGAAGCTGGGTGGCCCTTAAAAAAGATATTCCCTTGGCTCATAATAATTAATTGAAGCTTTTTGGCAACTTTCGTAATGCCTTTTTAATACTACACAAAAGAGAGGGAAAAGCAAATTACTATTAGTTCTGTGGCTATCTCTAAATAAGATAAAAGACATAAGGTATAATTAGATGAAAGGATAATATTATGCATACCACTATCTTTGGCATCTTTCTAGGTTGCATTTTAATTTGTTCCCTAAAAAAGAAAGATGCAAAACATATACAAAATATATATGCATGGGTCGAGCAAATTGTTTGATCTGGTGAATTAAAGTTTCCTAAAATTTCAGTTCAGATATTTTCCCTTCATAAGTAGTACTGTATGTTTAAACAAGTTAAACCAGAAGCATATATATGTGTATATGTGTGTGAATGCATATATTTGTTTATAAAGAAATTTATTAAATTAAGATATATATATATATATATATATATATATATAGAAGAGCAAAATTATTTAAAAACATACCTTAAATTTGGCGGGAAAAAGTTCAAGAGAAGATCACAGGTGAAACTATCTCCCTGAGATTTACTATAAAAATATGACGAAAAAAATTAAATATTATGCGAACATGATTTACCTTGCACATGCATTATCTAGTAATCATTCTTAAAATGTAACAGTATCTTATGATTCTTGATGTTAACTTAGCGGAACTTATAAACAAACATTAGGGCATCTCCAGCCTAAGTTCCAAAAATTGGAACTCAATGATGTCACATCAATAAAAGTTTCACTTTTTTTGGACTTGTATTCCATCATTTTTTCAACCCATGGAACTCCAATTTTGATTACCCAATAAAAATATTTGTCATGAACCTACCTTAACACACAACTCTTTTTTTAATCACCTAAAAATCGTATATTACACACAAAAAAAAGGAAAAAAAAGCAAAAATATTAAAAAAAAACACTAAAGGGGAGCGTGGGGCAGACCACATACACAATCCCCACGCGAGTCACCCCTTGCGTTTTCTTGGGTGGAAGAGAACCGGGTGACACACGAGGCTCACTCCCTTACACTCGTGTCATCAGTTGCAGATGCCCTTAGAAAAGTACTAGTACATAGTGACTATTTATCACGATGATGAGGCATTAAAGATGTAGGTCCTCTGAATTTCTGCTATATATGGGAATATCTTGGGACGACTTTTTGCGGTAATCTTTCGATGTGATAAAATAATTTTGGCGGTTGCGATACCCTTCGCAAAAGAATTAAGTCAACATGATGCTCTCTAGCTAGTACCTAGTAATGATGTTTATAATTTATTAATTACAAAATAACCAATTCAATAAGCTAACCTAAATTAGGCTGAATAGTAATTGTTCGTGATGCCAACTTGCTCATCACTTACTATATATATTTAAAGAAATAAAAGTGCTTATTACTTTTTCCCTCTTTCATATTAAAAATTATGTAAAATGATAAATGTTTTGTTATAAGATATTATTTTTTGCGTCTTATTTTCATTTAAAATGAATATTATCACAAATTAAATTGAAAAAAATGACATGATTGAGTAGTGAAAGGATGCCAAAATTTATAAATTGTGTAAGTAAAATCATCCTTCTATACATAATTTGACTAAAATTTTACAACTCATAATAAGGTGTAATTATTAAACATTTGACGATTTTAAATCATAAAATATTAATTGAAGTTAAGACAAGATATTCAAGAGTGTCTTGCTACAAGACATATATTAATTGTGAAACCTCCAAAATCGATATCATGCTATTAGTTTTTGCCCCGTGCCGTTCACATAATTTAACAAAGTCAAAATGGAGCTTTGTCCCCTCTTCTGGAGAGAATAATGTGAATGATTTTTCTTTTCCACCAGATGTGTTTTAAATAAAAGTTGTATATTCCTTAAGCTTTTATGATAACAAATTTTTTAAAAAAATTCCTTGAGCTTTTCTTAATTATAGAATAAGAGAAATTCATGAATAATGAAAAGTCTTATATCAACAACACAATCATTTAACAAGAATAAATCCAAAATATTAACATAAATTTTTTTCTCTAAAAAGTCAACAACAAATATACTCTTAGCTGGCGCTAAGTTTATAACATTTTTCTAACCACTAATAGCGTTCTTCAATGTTCTTGCATCTTTTTCAAACAACGGCAAGCTATGCATAACTCTATGGAGCAGATATCCACATGATGCGAGTGCTTATGGTTGAAAAGAATTCATCCCTCAAGAAATTCGCTCCATAGTTAATTGATTCATCCGTCATTCAAAATAAGTGAATCTCATATGCCAAAATTTCAATTACCTTCATGCAAAACCCAATATTTTCATATATATCTCAAACTCGCACCAAGACGAAAGGAAAAACTGTTATCAAAACAAAGAAATAAAATCATTGTCAAAAGAAATAACCCTGACTCTCATGAACACCACACACACATAATATAATCATTGACACTGTTCAGGCACATAAAGGCAGGGTAATCTTCGGATCCTCAACGAACAAACTTAGATTGAGTCTTGGTTAGAATGATTGTTTAAGCCGATTTTGTCTTACTCTCTTTAGAAAGGGGGTAAGAAAGTTTCTCCAAATACACTCGATAAAAAAAGAGAAGGACAGGGAAAAAGGGAGTTCTAAGTTCTACGACAGTGGATTCGACACGCGCAGTCTGGTGATAAGAACCAAGTTGCAGAAGAATATGATTTAACCAATGGCAACCACTGCGAATTTTTGTCGTGACTGCTGATAATAATTAGTGATGCACTCGTGGGCAAGCCATTCATGCGTGTTTTAGTTGTCCCATTTGCCATTTCGGCTCCACCATAAAGCCCATTAGATAAGATGAAATATTAGTATTCAAAACTCAACTCTTAGCCCAAAAAGAAAAAAAAAAAAACTCTCTCTTTGCTTTTGGCTGTCTTCTCTCAGAAATCCAGTACAAACAACCACTTCTTTAGGTCATCTTTAGCGGCAATAATATTGTTTAAGGTACAAAATCACTTTCCAATGACGGGGCAATCAGCCAAAAACGAACCACCCTATTGTCTTCCACTCTACTATTGGCATTTTGGTTTAAAATTCTTAAGTCAAAATATTCCTGAATCGTATAACATATACTTTTTATCTTAATTTTAATGGACATTTGAATTTGTATTAAATATAGATTTTGGTAATGGCCATCAAGCACGTTGAAATACACAAGTACATATAGATATATTCTCATAATATGTAAGTAGTATTGCCGGTCATCATTTAAATTCAAATTACTGTACAAGTGACAAGACGCTCTACTAGCAAACATCCAACAAGCCTTACCTGACAACATTTCATAGCCCAACTTAGGCGTGTCAATAAGGCTTAAAAGCCTTTGGACCTGATCCGAGGAGAGCCTGGGTATTACCACCTAATTCGGTTCCCTGTTGTGCACTGGCAATGGTATTTTTCTAAAAGCTACTTCTGATTTACAGGTCACTACTTATTGCGATTCAGATTGGAGTGTCTGTCTTATCACCCGACGATCTTTAGTGGGATATTTTATAACTATTGGCAGGTCCCTTGTTTTTCGGAAGACTAAAAAGCAAATCACAGTCTCTCGTTTCTTCGTCGAAGTAGAATATACAGATTTACGGCATTAGTAACCAGTGAATTAATCTAGTTAGAAATGTTTTTGGCCTCTCTTTGGACATTTTTCATTCTGGTGGTATGCAACTTTTTGGTGATAGTCAGGCATGAATCATATTGCCAATAATCCAGTTTTTCATCAACTTACAGAACATATTGAAATCGATTGTCATTTTGCTGGGGAATAGCTGCAGTCTGGTGATCTTATACTATCTCATATTAGTACCAAGTTTCATCCAGCTGATATTATGACCAAGATTCTTGGGATGCGCCAATTCCAGCTCTTGAAGGGCAAGTTGGGCACGATCGAACTCCATGCACCAACTTGGGGGGTGTTGAGATAAGATACAATCTTATCTCATACAATTTCGTAATATCTTTTTGTAAATTTAGGATATTTTTTTATCTTGTGTATATTTCTAGGATAATATTGTTATCTTGAGATAATATTCTTGTACGTGTATGGCAAACTTAGGGTTTGTGGGAAGATTTATAAATGTGCTGAGCCAAGTAGCCGTGCAAATCAGAGCAGGGCAGAATAATGCGTGAGTTCAATTACTTCATAAAATGATCCCAGTTTATTAGCAATACAACATAGTTATGTTTAAAAAATCTAGATCTCTACAAAATAATGGGACACCACAACTTAACACGAAAAAACTTCTCTCGATAAGAAAGAAAGCAAAAAGAAGAAAAATCCACTGACGTCAACTTCTCTCGGGTTCGAGCCGTGGAATCAGCCGCTGAAAAAGTCAGGTTAGACTGCCTACAATTCACCCCTTGGAGTGCGGCCCTTCTCCAGACCTTGCGTGAACACGGGATGCTTGTGCACCGGGCTGCCCCTTTTTTTCAAGATGCTAACCAATGCTCTTAGTTTCAATTCCTTTTATCTGGTTATCAGTGTAATGTTCTATCTTTTATGTCCTTTAATTTGACTAAATCAAATTACTGAAACATATATAAGCACTCTTTCTAACTCCGCTGTTCATATCTCCTACATACAATATCCATGACCATACAATATCTAAAAAAGCTTAATTTTTAACTTGAAATAATAATTCTAACACGCCATGATGCGACACTTTGGTACCTGTGGTACACCAACGCCGCTAATGCTAATGTTTATTGATGCTTTTTGTGGCCTCCGTGTAACACCATCCATCTGCATAGGTGTAGGTCACACATAAATGAGTTTTTTTTAATTTTTATAATGATAGACCAAATAATTAGTTGAGTTGACATTGAATTAATTTTTGCTCATTCTTATTTAATTTAGATTTTTTTAATTCTTTAGACATAAAATATACTATATGACATTATTATGATAGAAGAGTACCTCCTCTAATAGGCCAGTTGTTCCCCCAAACAAATATATGGGAGAAGGTAAGTCTCAATTTGGTTTGCGAACATTAATAAATAAGTATAACATTACAAATTGGTTCATTGTTTTCTGACTCGTACAATAATATCATATATCATGGATTGGTAATTATAACAATATTTGTTCGCTTGTTACGATACTCAATTATTATTATTAAAAAATTTAAATGATCGAGAATTAAAAGATGAGGAACTTTCAGCAGCTGCATGCCTACATATACCTAGAAGTTTGGAAGAAATTACCTCATTTCTTATTTTTTTGTTATTATTATTGTCTGTTTTTTTTGCGATTTATGTTTGAATTTTCTGGAATAATGACCTTTGGTGATAGCGTTGGGTCAGCGTAATATTCCTTAAAAAGCTGACGCCGACTCTTTTTTAATCTAAACAAGGTTTCTTTTCCGTATTTTTGATTTCTTTTTTCTAAATGAATTCAATTAATAATATAAAAAAAAGGCGTTCGCATGATAGCATAACACTTAACCAAGTACGGACATATCAAATTCATGTCCCATCTTGAAAGTAGGAGCTTTTATTACTCGTAATTTGGTAATGGAAGTGAAATTGGTTTATTTTTTTTTTTGTGCTTCATCTTTCATTAGCAAGGATTAAGGTACTGGGAATTGTCTTTATGTAGATGATCTCTGTTTATAAAACTCAAATTTGAGACATAAATGATCGTATATTGATTGATAGTTCTTCTTAGAATGATCGATGTTATGATATTTATAGATATTGTTTGAAGTTTATGTAATAAAATTTAGAATAGGCATATGCAATGAATTATTAACTTGAATAAAGTGAGCATTGCAACAAAAAAATTTAGATTAAGTAACGACTTTGATGTGAAATAATGAATTCATACAATTAATTGCAGTATAATTCGTCCCTAAAAAAAAACAAAACCTGTGAAATGTTAACTAAAAAAATAAAAATTAAAAAAAGGATTTTGCACACAAATAATCACATGTTGGGGCCTTTTACGAGAACGGATCTTCAAAACTTTGGGCTTCCAATGTTTCAATTTTTAGGATATTTTTTGTTAATATATCGTTGGCAAGTCAAAGTCATCAACTTTTTAACTTGCCGATTTGGCAAAGGTGACTCACTTATCCCGTACTGATGACATATTTTCATTTGCTTTTTCTAACACAACATTTAATTGTAATAAGTGATCTATCTTCTCCTTAATAAAATTTGAAGGCTATGTTTTATTATAGCACTGTTAAGTCACATACACTTTTCTCACACTTTAAGGGTATTCAGGTATATTGAAAATAAATACCACAAAGATAGACTTACTAAGTGCTAATTTTAAAGCTTGATTATTTATAATAAAGGGTCTGTTTTATTCGCCTTATTTTGTCTGAACTTATTCTGAACTAAACTTATCTGAACTATTCTGAACTTTATTTACTGAACTTATTCTGAACTATTCTGAACTGAACTGAACTTATTTTGAAGTGATTCTGAAATTATTTACTAAATTTAGTATTCTGAACTTTCTAATCTAAACTTATCAGAACTTATCTGAACTTTCTAAACTAAACATATTCTGAACTGAACTTATCTGAACTTATTCTGTCTGAAAATAAGACGAAGAGAACAGGCCCTAAATTGTTGTCATCTGGAGCCTTAAGAAAAGAAAAGAGATAGAGAGATAGATAGGGATAATAATATTATCTCAACCCGAAAAATTTGATTAAAATCCACCCTATTTATCACTCGAACGGGTGATTAAAAATAGATTTTAAGTGGGTATGGGTATGAGTATAGGTATTGTGTTTGAAAACGGGTGTGAGTATGCATTCTTAAAATCCGAATCCGATTGTATACTCGATTTGCTAGTAAAATGAAACAAAAATATGGTAAAATCCAAAAATAAATGTTAGGCATGAAACTCTAATTGTATAATATTTATTTATGTAGAAATGAATTTTTTTGTAATTTTAATTTTTGTGGGTCTAATTGATAGTGTTACTTGAAGTTACTAATCAAATATAGCGTCTATGCCAATGTGAGTTGAATATAGGTGATACTTTGCATACTCTATATGTACCCGAATCAAACCCGTAAATTCGAAAAACTCGATGGGTAAGATCATGGGTATAGTCATACAAAACTCAATGGGTATGAGCCGAGTATGGGTATGGATATAATTTTCACAAATAGGTATAGGTGTGGGTATGACTCAACCCACCTCAAACCCGCCCACTAAGGGTGTGCAAAAAAACCCAAAATCGAAAATCAAAAAATAAAACTAAAAAACCAGTTAACCTAACAAAATTTTTAAAAAGTCGGTTCGGTTAACCGAACCAAAACAAATTTTTGATTTTCGGTTCGATTATGATTCAGATGATTTGAAAATTCGGTCAATCGGCAGTTAATTGAACTCAGAATTATTTTTTAAAAAATTATGGATAAAAAATTAAAAATTTAAGTAAGAAACTGCACTTTTTTATTATTTATAATTGGTAACTAAAGTTAAATTTTTATTAAAAAATTAACATTAAAAAAATGAAAAATTTAGGTAAGAAGGTATACGTTTTTTATCATTTGGCAATGGTTAACCAGTAACCGAACTAAAAAATCGATAATCTGAACCGAAAAACCAGTTAACCGACTTTTTCGGTTCCATCACGGTTTGGGTTTTGGATGAAACCGAACCCAAAATTTCGGTTTGATTATAGTTCAGATTTTTTTTGAACTGAAAAACTGATTAACTGAAACTCTGATTAACCGATTTTGTACACCTTTACTGCCCACATCCATCCCTAGAGACACACATAGAGAGAGAGAGAATTCAAGTGAGTTTAACAAAGAAATGAGGTTCAAGTTCAACAAATTGCTGAAAGCCCAATTAGGCCATGTACACCTAATTTTGGGCTCTGGTCAAATCAGCTCCACATCAATCTATCAAATGTCATCGTCAATGATGCTTTCCAGCCCAGTTTTCCCCTTCTATTCAGTGTATCACCAAATGAGAGGCCCAATCCAGCGGCTATCAGCCACCAGCCTACCATGCAAGATCATCCTATCACTTGGCAAGTAGTCTTATTAACAGCATTTTCAATATAAGTTCTAATTTTTAAATCTTAGGTCTGCCATATTATTAAAAGTTCTATATTTTTATAATTTGTATTTCATCACTTTTTCAACTAATAAAACTTCAACTTAAATTATATAAGAAAATATTTTCTATGCACCCACCTTATAACATAATTTTTTTTCAACTATCTAAATAATTTTTTTATTAGAAAAAAAGAAAAAATAAATAAAAAATAAAAAATGGACAAAAAATGAAGGAATGAGAGGGGGAACGGGCAGGTGTGTCGGCCTGCGTGTCCCTCCCGTTTCCCTCAAGCTGGCAGAGCTTCCCAGGCACGCGGGACCCACTTGCCCCTCCGCGTTTCCACGACTAGGAAAGCTCTAATAAGTAGGTTTAGTTTTCCCCTTCATAGCTGTCTTTTATGAGTTCTTAGAGTCTACTGTTTTTGTTAGTAAATAAGAGTTAAGGAGCAGAGAATGATTGTTAAGAATTGAGAAGGTTCGAGATTTTTTTGGGAGGATTGGGAAAGAATGGGATATATTAGAACGAGTCAAAAAATTTTATTGTCAAATAGTGGGAACAAATAAAAAAGAATGTGAACATTGGGAATGATGAAGATCTTTATTGAAAGGATTGAACAAGAATGAGAAGAATTGAAAAGGAATCAATACAGTTTACCACCAAAAAGAACAGGCCCATAGTCATAAATTTTGCGTTTTTGTAGTCAATTAGATTAACCGGAGACCTTATATAAATGCCTAGATCATCAAATACTCATTACTATCAGTTAGTTTAATTAATAAAATCTTTAAAAATAACTAAAAATTTATATTCAGATTCTAATTCTACCTATAATTTCCAATTTCATCTTTCTTTTAACAAGAAAATGCCATACACTTTGGAAGCCCAACAGGATGTAGAAGGCCCAAAACAATTAGCCCAAAAAATCATTACAAGGTGAATGCAATCCCTAGGTAGTTACGAATTCAAACGGCCCACGTTCCCAATCTTTTAGGCGTTGAAGTTGTCGCAACTGTATATATTTCCAATTTTCCATCATTTTCATTGCTACGCAGGCCTAAAGGTTAATGGTAGCCAATACAAGAATGATCAGGTAGATGTGTGGTTTTACGAGATTAGATAGAATTAGGAATGGAGTAATCAGGAGTTTAACTGAACTGGTTTTCATAGAGGAGAAAATGAAGGAATCGAGACTCAAATGGTTTGGCCGCGCAAAGAGGAAAAGTATGGCCGCCCCAGTGCGGAG
>NCQV01058103.1:8041-18879 GCA_002740545.1 Lophocereus schottii | reverse complement strand
ATATTAATGCAAATATATGCGTATGTAAATATATATATCTATATATATATGTACATATATATATATGCGTATATATATATATGTATATATATATATCTGTGTGTGTGTGTGTGTGTGTGTGTGTGTACTTGTATACATACATATATGTGTGTGTACTCGAAACTAAATTTCTGCGATGGGAAGGGACAAATTAAACATTGCTTAACAATAATATTTTTCCAGAAGTAAACTTAAGTAAAACCTTCCCTTTACCCTTGGCCGCAGCTGTGGATGTGTTGCCCAGTTAGACACATTGCAGCATCTTTATAAGCAATTATGAGTTCTTTGTTGGCATAGAATTGTCTTGAAGCTTCTGAATCCAGGATCAATTCTGTCCGATTTTACACCAGATTTGCCGCTAAGGTGGTAACCGCACATATTATCTCATTGTCCTCGGTTTCAACAATGTTAGAAGTAGGTATTGTGGAATTCTGTCTAGCTTGGACTGATCCGTTTTGCTGATTGCATTGGTGGGCCTTGTGTCCTGGTTTGCCGCACACATAACATGTTACCTTGGGCATCTAAATTTTCTTGTCAACAGCATTCTGGTTTCTGAGATTATGATTCGGTTTCCGAGATTATAATTTGGCTTCTAGAATTTCTTACCTTTGCCTTTGAACCTGTCTCTATTCGTTGGTACAACAGATTTAATCAAGTCGGAATTAACAGAATTTAACAAAAGAGAGGACATATTATCTTTTAGTCGGTTTGCTTCTTCAGTCTGCATGTGGTTGATTAGTTCCTGCAGTGTTAGATCCTTTCTCTTATGCTTGAGATGGTTTTTATAATCGTTCCAAGATGGTGGAAACTTTTCAATTGGCGTTGGCTTGAAGGATTTCACACATCTTCGTGCCTTCTGCCAGAACCTCAGCACATAGATTCTCGTAAGTGTGAACTTGTTCCATGATCGGTTTGTCATCCATAATCTGCAACTGCAGCCACTTGCCGGCGACATACTTTTTCTTTTCAGTGTCATCTGAACTATATTTCGTGTCCAGTTTGGTCCATATAATCTTTGCAGATTTGAAGTTCACAAATAAATTAAACAGTGGGTTGGAGATATTGTTCAGTAAATAACTCCGAGCAAATTTTTTGTCCTTTTCAAATTTTTTCTTAATGGCATCATCAAGCGGGATGGAAGGTGTTTTAGGGATAATAGGAGCAGAAGGTCCAGCATTAGTAGTCGTATTGGTGTCGTTAAGAAGGTCAGTAGTAAGAACATAATCGATCTCAAGTTGCTCAGAAGAGAGGAGCAGTTTCTGGGACCAATGTTTATAGTTGGTTCCATCAAGAGGTTCAATTTTGTAGAGTTCAGGAAGAATTTTTGGAGGTGCAGCCATTAGTTTAGCTTTCAGATGATAGAAACAATGAATAAAATGGCTGCTTAGAATATAGAGAAATGAACTATATCATCGATGAAACCACTAACCTAAAAGCCAAATTCACCCAACTTCGGTGCAAATCGTAAAGGCGAAGAAGCTCCCTAAGGTTTAACACAGCGAGCCCCTCACTCATGCACTTGAGGTAGAGACTATGGAGTATAACTATCTTTTGCCCAGGAAGAAGGAAGAGAAGAGAAGAGAAGGCTTGTGATTTCTATGTGTGTTTTCAGAGCTACAGAGAGGCTTTTTTTATAATAGCTAGAGGGAAGCAAACAGCTATTAAGCAGCATTAAAAAGGGGAGTAAAATCGGGGCGGAAAATTCGAGAATGGGAGAGGATGATGGTAACTGAAGCTTTAATGGAGGAAGACTTAGTCAGACTTGGTAATTAGCCATTAGGCTTACGACAGCTTATATGCAAACAATTCAAAGAAAAATCCTCCAAAAAATAAGCAATGAGGCCTGCGGCCTGGGGTACGCCCCGCCCAGCCCAGCCCGGAAAGGCGAGTAGCGATAGCGCACGCATGCATATGGTAGCCCAAGACACCCTCAACCCCCTTAAAACTTGGCTTCAAGTTATTCAACAAGCACAAGGAGAGTGAAACATATAAACCCTTCAAAACACCCCCAAAAGTTGCATGTGGGACAACAGAAGGAAAAGATATGGAGAGCGAGTGAACAACCTTTTGGGTGCCATAACTCCAACAATAGTTCCCATGGTCTTTTGTAGAGGGGAAGTACATTATACATAATATCATACTATATAAGGACCTAATTAAGCTTTACAAAAATAAGGGAGTGTCACTAAGGTGCATGATGAAAATTGATTTAAAAAATTCTTACAACATAGTTGGGCTTTTATTAGGTAGTTTTTATGTGGTATGGGGTTTCCTCTCAAGTTTGTACAAAGAGTTATGTAATGCATTTCTATAGCTAGGTTTTCAATGAAGTTCAGTGGTATATGCTACGGTAGTTTTGCTAGAAAAAGAGGTCTGAGATGTTCCTATGTCTCCACTGATATTTATAATTTTGATAGAATATCTTGTAATTACCTAGAGATTTGACATGCACTATAGATGTATGGGTGTTGTATTATAGATTAAATATCGTCGTTAGGGATCAATGCAATCCATTAAGTTTAATCTTTCTAAAATGCTAATGGAAATAAGTAATCAAATGGATTATTCATGTAAGCTAGATGAAAATTATGCAATAAAAAATGATATCTATCAATGAAAAGCATCTAGGGATTTGTTTTCCTTTAATGAGTTAGATGTATGAATGGAGCATGTGCTTCTTTCTAGTTTAGATGATTCAAGGAATAATAATGAAACATAATTTAATCTTTTCACTTACGATAAAGCGAATTACTTACACTAATCTAATTTTCATTCTTCTAAAGGCTTTTATTTTAGTCTAAGTTCAAAAATTTGATTGCCAATTTTACTCTCAACATGCAATTTTCTTTTAAGAACCACAAAGTTAATCTAATCTGGTAAATCCAAAAGTGGACTTCTGCTTTCAGTACTTCACCATATGTAGTTTCATGCAAGAAATTTGGCAAAAATCACTCAAAATTAATCGACACACAAGATAGATTAAATTAGCAAAATGAGATTACATATAAGATTTTGATGAAGTTAGGAATATGACAACATTGTTTGGCTAGCAAATCCACAGACTAAAAGAACTACTCACTCATGTTTGGGTAACTAAAGTAAAAAATGTTCAAACAAAACATAAATCTAACTAGAACGAACCTAAATGGAGTTCAAGAAGTAAAAGGGGGAAAATTGCTTAGCCACAATGGAGATTCTTCAATTGATCTTGCAATCTTCAAAACATCCACTTGTACGTTCCTTTCCTAAATCTTCTTTTTGCTCCTAAATGATTAGAAAGGGATGAACTAAGGGGAGAGATTAGTGATAGTTTGAGTGGAGATGCCCTATTGAGCAATTGAGAATGCCTTCAAAATAGCAATTGAGCATTTGCAACCATGGCATCGTAATTACGAGACACCACAAACTATGGCCTCCACCATAGACTAATTGTGGTGGGCTATGTCTCTGAGTTCATTCTTTCTTCTTTGTCCCACGGACACATGTGATTGGGGAGTTTCTCTATGGTGGCCTCTTCATCACTAGGAAAAAAGTAGAGATTAGCCTAGTTTAGAAGATTGGTATAATCAACGTTGGGACGAGGCATAAGCCGATTCCCAGGATATATCCAACACATTTGACCAGCTTCCACCTTACAAAATTATTCACTCAAAAGCAGCCATTTTTAACCACTTGGACCCTGGAGCTCTATCATCGGTAGTAGATTCAATGCCGACTAACCTAGCAATGGGGGTAATAAGACCCTTAATCACAATCCTCGTAGCAGTACTAATGGTCAGACCATATAACTGGGTGACAAATAAAGATCCCATGTAATTACGGGCCATCCATCATTCTAGATAGGAAGTATAACTGCGACATGCAGGGCACATTTATATTATGCTCCCTAGCAAAGAGACCACAAGCTAACAACCACTAGGCCATTCAAATACAAGGGATTCTAATGATCGTGCCTTTAGAATAACTAGAATCATACCGATAATCCCCCGCAATTTCGTACCAAAAGAAATTTAGGTTAAACTCTTAGGGGACACGAGAATAGGGTAAGTCCATACTAAGTGAAAAACCAAATGTGTCATTAAAAGCGGTAAAATTCAATTCATAAAATTCCTTATTCAAATAGAAAGAAACATAACCCTCTTAAAACCATGGACCACTAGTGACCTCAACATGCAAAGTGCTCAAAATTCAAGTGTTAGGTAACTATAGTTGTGGTTTCGAGCCTCCAAAAATTGACCCAGATCACCCTGAGAAAGCAACCAATAAATATCTTTTATCGAACGCAAGTTGGTCAACAAATCCTTATCAAAGCGCCCAGTAGCAACAATTTTCCTACTACTCAAACAATTGTATCTAGTAATACGGTCTGGATTAATTAAACCATGAGGGTGAGGGACATTACCTTGAGTCCTAGCATTAGTGGATGTACGAGATGTCCGAGTTGCCTCTCTGGTGCTTGTCCTGAAGCTTTCACTCCTTGGGTGGTCCTTGCCTTCTTTTTTGGTGTCCTTAAAAAGAGCTTTGGGAGCAATGTTGAAGGTAGTCAAGAATCCTAAATAGTGGAGGATGTGGGAGAATGGGAGGATAGAGAAGATTAGAAATTGGAAGAATTGAAGGTAATAGAGGTTGACAGAA
The DNA here is from genome assembly GCA_002740545.1 of Lophocereus schottii. NCBI lineage: Eukaryota > Viridiplantae > Streptophyta > Magnoliopsida > Caryophyllales > Cactaceae > Lophocereus > Lophocereus schottii. Next base: position 14,205 of record NCQV01058103.1, on the reverse strand, counting down.
GGAAGATGAATGTAAAAAATAAAGAACTAGGAATGAAGACGACTGAAATTGTATAGTAAGGGTGAAGGGTTTCAAAATGAAGAAGGTGAGGAAGAAGATGGTGAAGATGAAGGGGAAATTTTAAGAAATTTGGAAAAAAGGAAGAAGAATGGGAGGAAATTTGGAAAACTTGGGGACGAAGTGGAAGAAGAATGGAGGGATTTAAATGTGTGGGTATGGAGGTTGTAGAGAGAGATGAAGAGGTATAGAGAGAAGTCTCACAAGGTTAAAAAAAAGAACAAAGGGGTCAGGAAAATTTTTCGTGTCAAAAACCCTTGACTGTGGGGGATCGAGGGTCACCATAGACTGTGGTTCCCACCATCACCTCTGCCTAGTTTTTTATTTTCTAAGCTAGCTTCGGCCATCAACCACAGTATTGGCCGTGGACAATCTATGGTTAACCCTAACACTTGACGTTTTGACTTTTTCAACTACGGACCGTGGTTGAAACCGCGAATAGGCGTTGGTAGACTCTATCTCAATGCCTTTTTTTCTGTTTTCTTCTTTTGTCTCTTACTTTTTTTTTCCTTTTCTTCAAATTCCCTAAGAATTGTATACAATAAAGGTAAAAAGAAAAATGAAGTTATAAATTGATTTGGGTTATCCCCCAAGAAGCACTCTTTTGGGTCGAGAGCTCCACCTTCCTTCTCTATGCTTGAATGGGATCGATGTGAGTATAGACTGTAGCCTTATCAACGGGTTCCCCACAAAGTATGGCATAAGCCCCTGTCCATTGACCTTAAATAAGCCGGTGGACTCACTCCACATTTGCACTGCACCATGAGGGGAGACCTTGGTGACTTCGAATGTTTCTAATCATCGGGATCTCAACATACTTAGAAATAATCTGAATTGCAAATTGAACAAGAGAACTATGTCACTTTCTCAAATCTATTCTTCATAGTGCACTTGTCATGGCATCTCTTAAGATCAAAATTAAGTATTTGAATAGTCCAATATACCTGGTGATCCAATTCAATCGACAAATAGCAACACTTCTCAAACACTAGCTGATATAAAATACTCCCAGAGAAATCTTGTAAGCTGTCTAATAAGCCTATAGAGCATCATCAAGTTTTAAAGACCAATCTTTTCAGAATCGATCCACAATCTTCTCTAGTATACTCTTCAACTCTCGTTTGTACAACTCATTTAGCTGCTTATTTAGGGGTGGTAAAGTGTAACAACCGAATGAAAAACCTCATATTCTGCAGAGAGACTCCAAAGGCTTATTGCAAAAATGAGTCCTATTATCACTAAAAAGAGCCCTTAGTGTAGCAAACCTTGTAAAGATATTCTTCTTGAGGAACTTTATCACAACCTTAGAATCATTAGTGAGAGAAGCAATGGCCTTCTCTCATTTGGAGGCATACTCAATTGCCATAAGGATGCAGAGGTTGTTGTGGGAAGGAGAGAACAGACCCATGAAGTCAATTCGCCACACATCAAGTCAGTTCCACCTTAAGATTCCCACTTTGAGGCATCTCATGCCTCCTCGAAGTATTCCCTGTTCTCGGGCATTAGGCATAGGTTATAACAAACTTGCTTGGATTCTTAGAGAGAGTGGGCCAATAAAAGCCAGCTTGAAAAACTTTGGCGATGATCTTGTACTGTGGTTAGGACCAAATTGTCAGCCATAAGTTGAAGCATGGCAATGGTGAAGAATACTATAGACCTCATCCTCTGGAGAACATCTTCTATAGATACCATCTTTCATAGCTTGTAGCGTAAAGGCTCTTCCCACATATAATACTTAGGATCGACTAAAAACATCTTCTTTTGTGGATATACAACCCGGGGGCTAATACTTCACACACTCTATAATTCACCAAACCAGCATACCACGGAGAGGTTTGGTAAGAAATAGCTAGGAGTTGAGTTGGTCATTTGGGAATGAATTATCTATGGGGAGCTCAACTGTAAGAATAGCCTCCGAACCCAAGCGGGATAAATGATCGACAACCACATTCTCCAGCCCGACCTTGTCTCGAATCTTTAAATCAAACTCTTTAAGAAGAAAAATCCATTAAATGAGGTAGGGCTTAGAGTCAAACTTCTTCAAAAGTTGCCTCACTGTGGTATGATAGGAGAAAACAATCACCATGGAATTGATCAAGTATGATTGAAATTTCTCCAAGGCAAACATAACCGCTAGAAATGCCTCAGTGGTGGTGTAGTTCACTTGAGCCTCATCCAAAGACTAGTTTGCATAGTCGATGGCAATCCTTTCTGATGGAGACCATCTTAGTGGACCTTCTGACCTCCATCCCTTAACACCACAGGAGCCTACTAGCATGATGGAAGCAAAAGAAGTTCATGCCTTGGTCAGCGATACCATAGACTACTCTGACAGTAGATTGGTCAGTTCGACTGAGAATTGACACGATTTTGCCTATCTTTTAGGACTAGCTACTGAAGGGACGATTGACTGCATTGATCACCCCCTATAAGCTTAAGCATTTAGCATTCAAATAAACTAAATTTCAAGGATTTTAGACACCATTTAATTGGTCAACCAGCAAGTTCTTTTAAACTGCGTAGTTTTTGGCGACAATCCAGCGAAGGACAAATTCAAGGGGAATTAAATTGATTTCGTAAAGTCCAATCTTTTTAAAACATTAAAGCATGAAAGAAGACAAAAATATGTATCAATCCATGTGCTCAAAGAACCCTTAAAAACCCCCATTGTGCTGCCTTTATCCAGCCCAAAGTATAAGCAAAACACCACTTTACCCGGTTACATACTAGGTGGTATAAGGGTCTGGTTTCTTGGGTTTGCAATTGTAATACTTGCTATTTTGACTCTTAATGATGTATTTAGGCTGCCTTGTAAGCTTGATACCTCATTTAGAAGCGTCATTAGTCCTAATGAGGTGGCAAAGGTTAGATTAGATATTTTCATGTACTTAGGTAACCGGGTTGACAACCTCCCACTCCCCTAACGTACTTTCGGTCTGCCTAAGCCAGTTTTCAGTTTGAATCAGCTGAGTTGCTTCTTTAAAAGCCACCAACTTTCTTTTGTAACATAACTCTGATGAATGAAAACTTTGAGCTAAGAAAACTTTTTGCTTTGAAATCCTAGTGTTGTATCTTGAGAGTGGCATCTCAAGTGGGTCTCTAGGTCTTCTTAACTCAACTGAAAAGGTGATTAAGTTCTATAATCCAGTTGATCTAAGAAGATTGCCCAAATGTGTAAACAAAGGTGGGTCCTCAAATTACCCTTTGCTAGATCACTTGCTTATCTATCCTTGTTTGTGTTACATTATGATCTAGCTACCAATCTGCCCGTGTGCATTCTTGGCTCCCCTTTGTAAGTTCGTGCATTAGTGAGGCTTGAATACATCAACTGGTATCAGAGCTTAGGATACCCTTTTGTGGCCAAAACGTCCAAACCCCAAACACCACCCTTAGCCCAAACACAAAGCCAACTCACAGCGAATCGGTTACAAAATGTCTTGAATCCTCACCCCGAAAGTCATGGCTGAACAAGCCCTAAGGAAAAGGCTGAGCTTGAGGCAGAAGTTAAGCATTTGCAATCTCAACTAGGCTAGCTCTTGCACAAGAAAAGAAGGAACTTAAGAAGCTCACAAAGCTCAAGCAAACAAGAAGATTCGGTTGACTCTGAGGAGAACAACTGATAAGTGCTTAATATATACATCATTTTAGGGCTATTTTGCCACATTTTTAGGAGAATTATGTGCCTTAAGTCATAATCTATCCTTCTATTCCTAATTTATGCTTGGTTATGATTGTTTGATGTGTTTTGCAGGATTTTAGGGCTTTTTACCTAGCATTTGACCCATATTGGATGTATTTTGATATCCTCTATGGAATCATGTGATGCTACGCCCGTGGAGCAAGAAAAGAGCAGAAAATTGGTTCTAGCCAACACCATGGTCCGACTGTGGTGCCTGCCATGGACGTGTTGAGGTATGAAACTGCTGCCTCTTCATCTTCCTTTGACTGTGTGGATGAAAAGATCCAACCTTTTCTATAAAAAGGCATCATTCAGTAGCAATGGAGAAGGAGATAGTACAGCATAGCCCATTTTCTTTTTTAAATTTGTTCTTTTTGGTTAAGATTCTTAGTTTGATTATTATTTTAGTGAGAAATCTTGAGTGTGTGTGTTTGATTTTGAGGCAATTTGAAGCCCTTGGTTGGAAGGTTATCTCAATCAAGCTCTTCCTCTCAGATTTTGCAAAAACATTGGTTAGCTATTTAATCTGTAATCATGTGTTAGTAGTTTATTTTGTATATGGATTTAGTAGTTTATAAAAGTGTAGTTGGATCATGTTTAATCTATAGAATTATGCTATTTCATGATTGGTTTGATTTTGCTCCATTAAGTGATTATCATGTTGTGAGTGGATTTTTAGCCAAGGTTTGCTGCCACACTTGAAACAATTAAGTGAAAAATATAAAGGTGACATTTAATTGTTAGACTCTGCTTGATAAAACTTGACATAATGTTGTCTCAAAAGAGAGATTTGCATATTAGGAGGACTAAAGTGTAATCGAAGATATTCAACTTGGATTAAGGCAAATTAGTTTGAAAGAATGACTTTTGTTTTATTCACACAAATTCGGTTGATTTCGAAAGAATAGACTAAATTTTTCACAGAGATTGCAATTCCTTGAGATTAACTAGTTAGAGAAAAGCTCATGCTTATCATTTTGATCCAATCAACCTTTGTAGCTATATCAATTCCTAGGCATTTTCTCTTAATTGATTTAAAATTAGTGAATTAGAAGCTATTAAATCGAAACCCCTTGAATTAGAATTTTACTTAGCATATTTTGATAAACAAAGCTTGATAGATTACATTAGTCCCTGAGGAGTAATGTTTTTATCTATACTACGACTATCCGTGTGCTTGCGGCAATTTTCAAGTTTTGGTGCCGTTGGCGGGGACTCAATTTGTTAGCTATTGAGTTAGTCTTACGAAAGAAACTAAGTATTTTATTGTGTTTACTTCTATTTTCTTTTTTTTTCTTGATTGATTGCGCTGGTGGTGTTGGTGATAGCACTTACAAGAATTTTTCCCATTTAAGCGAAGTCCGATTTTGTACGAACCCGATCCCGAGTTTGAAAGGATTTTCCGCTTAAGGAGGAAGAAGCAAAGGATTTAAGAACAAAGACATGAGGCAAGAAGGAATCCAACGAACATGGCGAGAGGAGGAGGTGACCAAAGAAGGACACTTTGAGATTTCATTACCTCAAGCATCGCTCACCCTACTATTGATGCCAACAATTTCAAGCTGAAACCGTCACTCATCTCCATGGTACAACAATCCCAGTTTGGAGGAACTCCTTTGGAAGACCCGAGTCTACACCTCTTGGTCTTCTTAGAGGTGTGCAACACTTTGAAGCTCAATGGAGTCTCTATTAATGCCATCTAATTGCGCTTATTTCCCTTCTCATTGAGAGATTCATTAAGAGATAAAGCAAGGGCTTGGTTTCACTCTTTCCCATCAAGATGTATTTCCACTTGGGATAAGTTGACAAGAGCATTTCTCGCTAAGTTTTTCCCTCTGAGCAAAACGGCCAGCTTAAGGAATCAAATCGTCAACTTTGTGCAAAAAGATGAAGAGACACTCTATGAGGCTTGGGAGCAGTTTAAAGACTTGCTGCTGTAACGGCTGCATTCCCTAATTTACGTTAAGTTGGTCGTATGGCCTTTTTGCATTGTAAAATCGTATTTTTATCAACTATACGGGATAAATTATTATCGATGACCTTGCTTAAGTGATAATTTTATTAAAAAGAGAATTATTATTATTATTATTATTATTATTATTACTACTACTACTATTATTATTATTATTATTATTAGTTTTGGAATTTAATTCGGGCTGAATTATGCCGATGGTTTAATTTAGTCGTTTCCTGAATAAGATTAAGTTGTCAGCCTTAGAATTTGTTTCGTTAGTTATTAAATCAAACCTTGACGTATTTGGGAACAAATAATCAATGAGGGTTCGTATTGTCAATTGGGTTTAGAGTACGAAGTACAAAATCAGACTAGCGGTGCTATTTATTGAACAACTTAGGACAAAAGAAAAGCGGGAGGGGTATTTTTGTACAAAAGGGGCGCCCGACCCCTTTCTTCTTCCTTCCCGTGCGA
>NCQV01058077.1:0-30160 GCA_002740545.1 Lophocereus schottii | reverse complement strand
TTCATTGAGTCATTGTATCTTATTGGTAACCTTAAGCAGATGAAAGCAGGCAATTGATCATGTATACTTGGGGTGTTACAACATTAAAATATCGTTCCTCAGGGATCAATGCAATCTATCAAGTTTATCCTTCTAAAATGCAAAGCAAAACAGAAATTGAGTTGGAATGTTCTCTAAAACTAACCAATTGCTAGATGAACTGCTAGTTACCAATTTAGGACCTCTATCAATTAAAAATGCCTAGGGATTTATTTCACCGACGATGGATTAGATCCAATAAATTGAGTTTATGCTTTACTCTAATTTAGATGAATCAAAGGATAACAATCATAAATAATTCAATTCTTCCTTTTCAAATAAACATAATTGTTTGGACTAATTAAATTGTCATTCTTTAAAAGGTTCTTGAAATAGTCCAAATTAATGATCTAGATTGTCAATTTTACTCTCAATATGCAATTTTCTCTCAAAAATTACTATGTTAAGTCTAACCTTGTTGATGTAATAGCGGATTTTCCATTTCATTACTTCACCTTACTACTTAATAATTTGCAAGTAATTTGGGCCTAAATCATTCACAACATTGACAACACAAGATAAATTAAAACAATTCAAATGTACTATGCACAATAGTGATAAAATTAAGGATCTAATTTCAATATTTGGATAACAAATCTGTAGACCAAAGGAAAACTACTCACTCATATTTATTAAACTAACAAAAAAGTTTAGAGAAGACGTCAAAACAAACTAGAACAATTCTAATGGAGTTCACAAAGTAAGGGAGAAGAAATTGCTTATCAACAATGGAGTTCTTGTTAATCCTTTAATCTTTAAGCTCCAACTTGCAAATTGCTTTCCTTTTGGTCCTCTTCTGGCCAAAAAATGATTAAGAATACATGACTATATATTTGAGACATATTTGAGATAGAATGGTTTCTTGTAGCCGAACATGCCTTGGTATAGCAGCCTTTAAGCATTCTCAGCCACAAACCGGAGGAAAACGAAAGGTTGTAGCCGTTTCAGGCCTACCACGGACCATAGCCTTCAACACAGATGGTTCGTAGAGGCCTCTCTCTGGGGTGTTTCTCATTCTTCCTCCTCTCCATGGGTATAAAGGTTGGGGCATCCGTGGTAAGTCAAAACCTCATCATTTAAGGGTTAAGGTTGGGTCAAAAAGTCTTCAAAACTACCAAAAGCATCAAAGAGCCATACGCAAGCGTAAAACAAAAATTTCGAGAATAAATTATAACATAAAGCTCATGAATTCCCTAAAAATGCAACAAAACGACCCAAAATGATAAAGTCTTTAAGCACTTAGTAAACTACCCCGTGCTTGAACCTTTGTTTGTCTCTAAGAGATCATAGAATTAAAGTTATGATGAACGACCTCCTCAGCTGAACATTAGTTGCACCATCAATAGCCAAATCGACCCAAAAATTAGCCCAAAAGTAATTTAAACCATTACAAATAGATGGACCAATGAAGTTTTCAAAATATAAGTAGAGACTATCACATCAATTATTAAATCAATCACTCCAATCAACTTAACATTCATATTGGCACATGTAATAGGTTGAGCAAGAAGAACCCGTAGAACCTCAGTTTAGTAATGAAGCGCTCATCACTCATGTGTTTAAGAGTATAACTTAGTTCTCTCGAATCTCATTCCAAAGAATTAAATCTACCATAAGCTTCTTAAGATTCTCCAATTCGCCATCACTAAAATGCAAAATTCACTAGGCAATCATAAGGACTAAAATAGGGTTGTAACAGGGCTATTGAAAAAGGTTTAGATGGGAATAAATATTTTTGGATTGTGGAGTAAAAAGCCAAAGATTAAGAGCAAAATTATCGCCTCCCAATTTTCCGCAAAACTCCTCAAACCAAGACATATTGAAGATACAAACAAATCCACTTAGTTAGCTCAAAATGAGAGGAAGTGTTGAAATAATTCAATCCAATACCAATGCTAAAATCTTTTATTTCACAATTTTTTCTCCTTTTTCCTTTTTTTATCTTAGTATTTTTTTCTAAACAGAATGAGTATGGCACATAACATTAAGGACCTTTCAATACTTCTCAACCAACTCACAATACACAACCCAATTACAAATAAGGGAACTCGTGCATGGAGCTTACAAATCCTTTATTACATCCAAACATACAACACCTCATATCATTACCCATAAACCACTCTAAATCAAGAAATGGAACTTTATAAGCTTGGCTACTCAAGGTAAGATATGTATGTAGCTAAGGGCTATATTAGAAGTTCACATCAATAAACAATATCAAGGCTCAAAGGGGATAGCAACGGGGTAAATCATGCATAAAAAGGGTGGCTATTTGGTCAATGTAGCTCATTAATTCAAAAACCGCCGCAATCATGTTGCCTAATTGTGCATGCTGAATGTGATCTTAAACAAGACTCAAAGTAAGTTCTAGAGATTTAGAAGTTAGGAAGGGTTGCACAGGAAAAGGAATAAGAGAACAAAATTGATGAATTAGCTATACAAACTCAAAACCTCACGGGACAACTACCAGAGTACAACTAGCACATTGAATCTCACATGCCAAATATTCATGCAAAGAGTTATTGGGCAATCAACTCACATTCAACATGATCGCCAAATCAAGAAGCACATTTTCAAAAGCTTATAATCAAATACTTCTATTCACAAATGGGCATAACTAAAAGGTCAAATTTAACCCAAAGAAACCTACCTAATCTAAAGATTTCATCATCAGAGGATTTTTCTCTTTTCTTTATTTTTTTGTTTCAAACGCATGATAAATCTAATATGTAAAAAACTAATCGCAGATGTTCTTAATAAGAATTTGAAATGCCCATATAAAGCAAAAACTATGAAAAGAAACCAAACACATAAAGAAGCCTGAATGCTCAACTAAAAATGCTCTAACTACTCCTAAATGCACAGTCTAATGCAAACTATTCACAACATCCATGTACTGACAAACAAATACTCACAGGCGAACTCTCCCATGCTTAGACAAAGCATTATCCTTAATGCAAGAACATGATAAATGAGGGGGAAGTGGAAGAAGAACTAGAAAGGAGGATGAGGGGGAGAAGAAGGAGGGTGATGTTGAGATAAATGACAACACGCTAAGTGTCGAGACAAGCCCTAAAGTCTTAGAAATATTAATTTTGGAAAGCAATCCTCCCACAGAGCTCATCATGCTGCTCTTCAACAAAGTCATGGAGGGAGGCATGGTTAAATTAGACATAAGCCCATAAGGAAACTTGCTTCTCTTGAATGGACCACAAGGTGGCGTGCATATTAGTGCAGTCCTAGGAGGAGGAAGGGTAGGAGGAACTAGAAGCACCTAAATGGGGTGGGGATGAGGCGCGGGTGAAGGATGAACCAACTGCTCATCACTGGGTATAAAGGAAAGGTTATCTAGGTTCAAAAGAGTTATTCGATCAACATTAGGAGGAGGTATAAGCATGTTTCCAGGGTAAATCCAACACATTCAACTACCCTCCACCGTACAAAATTCTATTTACTCAAAGGTCGCTAGCCCTAACCTCTCAGACCCAAACACCCTATCATTAGAGTTGGGTTCAATACCAACTAACCTAGTGATAGTAATAAGAACCCCAATCATTATCCTCTTAGTGGAGCTAGTAATTGCACTCAACAACTGATTGACAAAGAAAGATTCGGAGTCAATACGTGTCCCTTGTAACATGCAATACAAGAACCACAATTTGGATTGACAAGACACATTCAAACTATCCTCTTGAGTAAACAATCCACATGCAAGTACACATTGGGCCACTCGAATATAGGGATTTCTAATAATTGTGCCTTTAGAATGGCTAGTATCGTATTTGTAATTCCCATTTATTATATACTTAAAAGTATTGGGATTAAACTCTCTAGGCACATGATGACGGTCTAAATCCAAACTAGGTGAAAAACCTAAGATACTATTAAAAGCATTTAAATTCAACTCATAGAATTCCTATTAAGATAAAATGATATATAGGCCCCTTGACATCGGGGAGCACTCGTGACTTCCACATGCAAAGTACTCAAGAATTCAAGAATAAGGTTGCGATATTGTGGTCTTGTGTCTCTAAGAATTGACCCATACCCCCACGAGAAATAACAAACGGATATCATTAAGCAAGCCTAAGCTAGTCAACAAATCCTCATCAAAATACCAAGTAGCCACAATAATCTTACTACTCAATGCAATATATGTAGCAATATGCTCAGGATTAGCTAAACCAAGTGGGTTAGGAGGTTACCTCGATTCCGTGCATTGGTTGATTGTCGGGAAGCCCGTTGGGGTGCTTGACTGGGTGTCCCCGCTCCTTGAGTAGTTCGGGTTCTTCTTTGGTGCTATGAATGTGGAATGTGAATGGCTGTTTTGGAATGAAACCTTAACTATGACGAACTAGGTCAAAGGAAGAGAAATGGAGAATTGTGGGCAAATAAAGGGTAATGCAGAATAAACTTAGAAAGAAAAAGGAAAATTTTGGAAGAAGAGAGGACGTAAATGCTGTGTATAAGATCTAGGTTATGAAGATGGAAGAACGTGAAAGAAATGAGAGTAGAAAAGGAAGAATTGAAAGAAATTTGGAGTTAAGATGAGAAAAATGGAGGAAAATGGAAGAAATTTGAGTGAAACTGATGAAAATGTGAAGATGGAACGAAGGTTGTTAATGGCAGTTTTAGAGAAAGAAGACAGTTTAGAGAGAAAAAGAGTCGAATGAAGAAGAAGTGGTAGGAGGAAATTGGGTCAAAACACTCTTATTATATTTTTGTGTTTTTCTTTTTCCACATCTTTTTTTTATTTGTTTTGTTTTTTTCTTTTTTTTGTAACAAATGAAAAGATGCAACTATATATAATAAATAAAAAGGAAAACTATAAAAGGACTTAGGTTGCGTCCTAAGAAGCGCTCTTTTAGGGTTGACAGCTTGACCTCCGCCTTTATACGGGTTAGGGATCAATAAGGGTTTGAATAGTGACCTTTTCAATGGGCTCCCCCACAAAATAAGGCTTACCTCACTGTCCATTTATCTTGAATGAATTGATGGAGTCATTCCACACCCCTACCTTGCCATGAGGATGGACCTAGGTGACTTGAAAGGGTCTCGACCACCGGGACTTCAATTTGCCTGGAAATAACCTCAGCTTGGATTTGAATTAAAGGACCATATCACCTTTATCAAATCGCTTCTTCAAAATGTACTTGTCATTCCATCTCTTGATTCTCTGCTTGTGGATTTGGGAAGTCTCATATGCTTCCAACCTCAATTTATCAAGTTCAGTATATTGCAAAAGTCGCTCTATCACCGGCCACCTTAAGATAAAAATTGAGCGTTCGAATAGGCCAATATGCTTTGTGATCTCATTCAGCTGATAAATGACAAGACTTTCCAAACACTAACTGATATGGATTAGTGTCTAGGAAAGTCTGTAAGCAGTCCGACGCCCAAAGAACATCATTAAGCTTCGTAGATCAATCCTTTCGGGACCGATTGACTGTCTTCTCCAAAATGTCCTTTCTTTGGCATTGATCATATGACATGACAAACTTTCTTGCATCCTTAACGAATATGGGCCAATAGAAACCTGCTTGAAGTACTTTATAAATGGTTTTTTCGGGTCCAAAATTTCCACCATAAGTGGAAGCATAACAATGGTGAAGTAAACTATGAACCTCACCTTCTAGCACACATCTTTTATAAACACCATCTCTACACAACTTGTAGAGAAGAGGTTCCTTTCACACATAGTACTTCACATTTAAAAGGAATTTCTTCCTTTTTTAATAAGACAACCCAGATGGCAAAACTCCACACACCTTGAAATTGATGAAATCAGCATACCATCAAGTGGCTTGGTGAGAGATGGCAAGGAGCTGGTCATCTGGGAATGAGCCATTGATGGGAAGCTCCTCAATTGGTGTGGCCATCGTTGTCTCACATTTCTACGTCAAACTCTTAAAGAAGAAGCACCCATTAAATGAGATGGGGCTTACAGTCGAACTTCTTTAAAAGATGCTTCACCGTAGCATGGTAAATGAAGATGATCACCTTAGAATTTATCAAGTATGAGCGCAATTTTTCCAAAGTGAGCATAACTGCCAGGAACTCTTTCTCCATGGTGGTATAGTTCACTTGAACCTCATCCAAGGTCAGGCTTGCATAGTAGATGGAATAGGGTTTGTTGTCCTTCTGTTTCCCAAAAACTACTCCCATTGCATAGTCACTAGCATCGCACATAACCTCAAAATGTAATCCCCAATCCGGGGCTTGCATAACTAGGATGGAAATTAAAGACTCCTTCAACATGTAAAAAGCACTCAAACACTCCTCATTAAATCAGAGGGCATGGCCTTAATAAGTTATTGGATAAGCGACTTTGTAATTTTTGAGAAATCCTTTACGAATCGTTGGTAAAAACCAACATGTCTAATAAAACTCCTCACACCCTTTGTAGAGGTTGGTCGTGGTAATTTATCAATCACCTCTATCTTGGCTTTGTCAACATCAATGCCCTTATTGAAAACAATATGACCTAGGACAACCCGCTTCTGCACCATAAAATCCCACTTTTTCCAATTCAAGACCAAATTCATAAACCACTGCAAAACTTTGGATAAATTATTCAAGCAGTAGTCAAAACTTATGCCATACACAGAAAAATCATCCATAAATATCTCCATAATATTCTCAATGAAATCAAAGAAAGTAGCCATTATACAACATTAAAAAGTACTGGGGGCTTTGCATAGCCCAAACGCATTCTCCTATAAGCAAATGTACAGCACCAACAAGTGAAGGTGGTTTTGTCTTAGCTAGTAAGATAGATAGGGATTTGAAAAATCCTCAAATACCCATCTAAGTAGCAAAAATAGGAGTTCTTGGCTAACAACATTTGGTCAATAAAGGGAAGAGGAAAATGGTCCTTATGGGTGGGCTTATTTAACTTCCTATGGTCAATGCATATACACCAACCTATGACAGTCATAGTAGGAGTTAACTCATTATTTTAATTTGTTATGACCATCATTCCCCCTTTCCTAGGCACAAAATGAACCGGGCTTACCCACTTACTATCGGAGATAAGGTAGTTAATGCCGACCTTAAGCAATTTCAGTATTTCTTTCTTAACCACATCTTACATATCAGGGTTCAACCTTTTTTGGTGTTCAATTGAGAGTTTATGGTCTCCTTTCATTAAAATACAATGCATACACATAGAAGAGTGAATTCCTTTAACGTAATCAAAAGTATACCCTATGGCCTTACGATGTAGTCTAAGTATTCTAAGCAAAACAATTTTAGATATGCTTAGACTTACTTTACAATAACAGGATTTATCGAGTTAGGGCCAAGAAATTCATACCTTAGGAAAGAAGAACGAGGTTTCAATTCTACTTAGGAGCATGCTCCTCATTATACAAGGGTGTATCATCAATCACTAGTGCTTGCACCTTAAGAAACGTAGGTAACATTGCAGATAAGGCTTCTAAAACTAGAGCACACATTGCTACTTTGAGATTCTCATATGAAGTAGTACTATAACTGAACATACAATGCTCAAAAGGGTCATTAGAAACATGATTAGTAATGGTTTTGCATACCAAGCTATTAATCATATCAATCCTATGACACTCATTAAAAATGGAAGAGAATTCGGAAGCTTTAAAAAATTAAACTCCATATGTTCATCTCCCACATCAAAAGATAATTTACTATTTTTACATGAATACGGTACCTTGTGGTGGCTAGGATTGGCCTCCTAAGAATGATGGGTGTGTAAGTATCGTCCTCCATTTGAAGGATTACAAAGTATAAAGGTACATGCAAATCTTTTACCTTAATGGGGACATCCTCTAAAACACCCACAGGGTATTTCACAGAATAATTTTCCAATTGTAAGGACATGGTAGTAGGTCTCATTTCTCCTACGTCCAACTTTCATAAAGAGACAGGGGCATCAAACTTACACTTAACTCGAAGTCGCACAAAGCACGATCGACGAACACATTCCCTGTCAAACAAGGAATAGAAAAGCTATTGGGATCCTTAAACTTTACGGGAAGCTTCTTTTAGATCGTGACACTATACTCTTTAGTCAATGTCATAATTTCATGCTTTTGTAGCTTTCTTTTATTAGACAAAGTTTATTTCAAAAACATAGCATAAGAAGGCATTTGACACAAGGCATCATGAATGGCATGTTAATGTAGAGTTTCTTAAGGACCTCTAAAAACTTTCCAAATTGCTTAGTCTTAGCCATTCTATTAGGGAGCTACCAAGATGAAGTAAAAGGTTTTGGGAAATTATGATTTGGGTCTTTAGGAGTGTCATTAAATTCATTCGCATCATCATCAATCACATCTTTAGAGGGAGTAGACACCACTTTCTTAACAACCTCATTATTTACATCATGCAAGGGCTCATCATTGCTAACTCCCTTAGGTTCCCCAAGTTGTTTGCTCCCTCGTAAAATCATGGTATTACATCGCTCCATAGGGTTAGGTTCGGGCTTACTTACGAGTCCACCAGAGGGTGTAGATGAAGAGCTAGCTTGCTAGGCAATCTGGGCTTCCAAAATTTTATTGTAAGTACTAATTACATCAACCATAGACGCTAATTACTTGATATGCTCATCTTGCTTTTGTTACGCCAAAAGTATACTCTCCATCATGACTTCTAAGTTAGACTTTTGAAGAGCTTCTTGGGGGCAGGGCGGCCTTTGAAATTTGGGGGGTGATCTAACATTCATTTAAGGCATAGGAGGAGGGTTAGACACATATGAGAAATTGGGGTGACTCGTCCAACTCAGATTATACATATTGGAAAAAGGGTAATTGGTTAGTCTACGGTTGAAATTATTGACATAGTTGACTTGGTCATTAGCATCTCGGGTAAATGGGTTCTCAACTTGGCAATTCACAGTCAAATGGTCAATAGAACCACAAATTTCACATGATGGGGGAAGGTTATTTGAACTAGCAAAATTTACATTCAAATGGTCCAACCTTTAAGTCATGGTATCTACTTTAGTAGAAAATAAAGTAAGAGCATCAGGTTCCAACTTACCTCCAAACGTCTTGAGTTGGCTTCTCCCATTAGACCATTTGTAATTATTGAGCACCATCTCCTCAATCAAGTTATAGGTCTTATCCTCCGTCTTGTTCATCAAGGTGCCATTCACCGCATCTATGGTAGACCATACAAGTTTGAATGACTCCATTGTAAAAGGTTTGAACAATCATCCACCCTTGGAGTCCATGATGAGGGTATAATTGCAACAAATCTTCAAACCACTCTTAAGCCTCATAGAATGTCTCATCCTCCCTTTGAGCAAATGTGGTGATTTGATTCCTTAGACTTACTGTCTTGCTAGGAGGAAAGAGCTTGGTAAGGAAGGCCTTGGTGAGGTCATCCCAAGTACTTATCAACCCCACCGGCAATTAATGAAGCCACGCCCACTCCTTGTCCCTTTATAAAAAAGGAAACAATCGAAGTCGTAGGGCATCGGTTGAAACTCTATTGAGCTTCAAAGTATCACACACCTAAAAAAAGACCGAGATGTGTAGATTTGGATCCTCCATTAGGGCACCTCCAAATTATGCTTGTTGCACTATGGATATGAGAGCCAGTTTGAGCTCAAAATTATGAGCTTCCACAATTGGCCTTGTAATGCTTGAAGTGATGCCGTGAATACCTAAGATAATGAAATTTTGAAGTGTCCTTTGTTGATCTCCTCCACTCCTGCCATTTTTGGAGAAGTTTACCAAGCCTTAAGCTTTTGCTTCTCTAGCCTTTGTTTCTTCTGCCTTGGATGAAAAGTCCTCGCTATCTTAGGCTCAAGTTTGAAATCGATAGGACTTCCCATAAAAGAAGAGAAATCCTATAAGCACCACCATAACCACTATCAAATTAGATCAACATAATTAAAAAAAAGTCTTAATTAATCTTTAAAGGTCTAACTCAATATTTGACAAATTAAACCCTGGCAACGGTGCTAAAAACTTGACATAGCCTGCAAGGGCACAAATATCTTAGTTTAGATTAAAATATCATTCCCCAAGGACCACTGTAATCTATCAAGTTTATCCTTCTAAAATGTTAAGCAAAATAGAAATTGAGTTGGAATGTTCTCTAAAACTAACCAATTGCTAGATGAAATGCTAATTATTGATATAGGACTTCCATCAATTACAAACTCCTAGGGATTTATTTCACCAACAATGGATTAGATCTAGTAAATTGAGTTTATGCTTTACTCTAATTTGGATGAATTAAAGGACAACAATCATAAATAATTCAATTCTTCCTTTCGAAATAAGCTAAATTGTTTAGACTAATCAAGTTCTCATTCTTTCAAGGGTTCTCGAAATAGTATTGTTAATTTGCCTCTCAACATGCGAGTTTCTCAAAAATTACTATGTTAAGTCTAACCTTGTTGACCCAATAGCGGATTTCCCCTTTCATTACTTCACCCTACTACTTAATAATTTGCAAGTAATTTTGACCTAAATAATTCACAACATTCACAACACAAGATAGATTGAAATAATCCAAATAGACTAAGCATAATGTTGATAAAATTAAGGACCTACATTATTTAAAGAACAAATCCCTAGACTAAAGGAAAACTACTCACTCATGTTTATTAAACTAACAAAAGAGTTTAAACAAGACATCAACACAAACTAGAACAATTCTAGTGGAGTTCAAAGAGTAAGGGAGAAGAAATTGCTTAGCAGCAATAGAGTTCTTGTTGATCCTTAAATTTTCAAGCCTCCAACTTGTAAATTACCTTCCTCCCTATATTTTTCTAGCTAAAATGATTAAGAATACAAGACTATTTGAGACATATGTGAGATAGAATGGACAGGCTCTTATTTCTCACAGTCGGACACGTCTTAATATGGCTGCAACCAAGCATTCTCACGCATAAACCCGAGGCAAACAAAAAGTTATAGTTGTTTCGAGCTTGCCACCGATCATGGCCTTCATCATGGACGGTCCGTGGAGGCCTCTGCGTCGGTTATTTCTCATTCTTCTTACTGTCCACGTGCATAAGGCTACGGCCATACGTGGTGAGTCAAAACCTCATCATTTGAGGGTGAATGTCGGGTTAAAAAGGTCTTAAAACCTGTAAAAAGCATCAAAGAACCATGGCCAAGCATAAAATAGGAATTTTGGACATAAATTATAGCATAAAACTCATGAATTCTCCAAAAATGCAACAAAATAACCCAAAAATGATATACTGTTGAAGCACTTATCACAGAGCTATGCTTCATATGAAGAAATCATTAATAAATGAGTCTAACTATTAGCTCCAAGGGAAAACTAGTTGCCTTTGACTTTTTAAAGAGGCAATAAGATCAAAGTTGTAATTAGATAAAACCATCAAAAACAACAATAACCATACATAATGCATTTTCCATCATAAATTTAATGAACCAAGAACTTTGAAAGATATGTATGTACTGAGTTGCAAAATAATTCATTAGCATGTTCACTAAAGGTTGATGAATTATGAAATAACGAAAATATTAGCATATTTGTTGGAGTACATAAAGGTCGAGGGGCAGACTAGAGAAGTTTGTTGGAGTATATAGAAGACAGGTTGAAAGTTGGAGCAACACAGTAACACAAAAATTAAAATACTTCGCTTTATTTTCAAAGCAAAACAATAAATATCTTGCTATAAGATACCTTTTAAGTATCTTGCCTTCAATTAAAAGTTATATTGTAATGCTTTATATTGAAAAAAAGGGATCAATAAATAGTGGATGCATGTTAAAACTTATAAATTTTATAAAATTATGTTTTTCATACATAAATTTTTAAATTTAGAAAATTATTTATATCACATGTCTGGTACAGCGGGTTGACCCAATTAGGGTTTTTTTGGTACCCGTTGATACAGCCGATGAATATATGTGATTAAGAAATCACAGTTGGCTATGATTATCAAAAAGTTTGGTGATTTTAAATCATAAAATGCATTAATTAGATTGAGTCACAACATTTAAGAGTGTTTTATGGCAAGACATATATCACCACCCTCTTTTCAAAATAAAAGTGTTGTGGAATTACTTATTGTTTACAAATCCACCATTCAAGTTTTCACATGATTATCAAAGTTTCTTTCTTTAAAATAGGATCCATCATTCATTTCTATGATTATTTTTTTACGGTGAAGGCCCTCTCTAAATGATAGAGTAGAAGAAAAATATCTTATTCTTTATTTACATTTATAAATATAATCGACACGTGCATATACTAAAAATATAATAAAACATATAATTTTAAATAATTTTTTAATAGATGCTAAAAACACGTGTGCGTAGCATCTGTTTACCACTAGTTAAAATTGTTTTTCTACATTAATGGGACACATGTAACAAATATTTAGTTGTATTATATGATCGATTTTGTGTACATGAAGATGATGATCAACCTATTATCATAAGTGAATGATTAGCTTGAATGATAACTATATATCATCGAGTGGAGTGGAACTGAAACCTATAAGACAGTCACTGCAATAGGCACTTGTCTTCCAAAGTATGGTGATCCTATGAATGGACTTTTATGGGTTTCCAATCAAACTAATGGGTAAACTAGAAGAGCACAGTTAGTTTTTGTAGGGATTCCTAGGTTCCACTCTTATGAATTGCTCTTGTGCAGGTTGTGGCAATTATTAAGGTTGAGTTATGTCTTACTCTTGCCCTATCGAAGCGAAGAGATGGATAACTCTTAATGAACAAAAAATGCAAGTAATTTATGGGGTGATAGTCACAGATCACCTTTGAAACTTCATCTAGTGAGCATATTGGTAGGTCACCATGGTGGGTTTTGGGCAAATCCCTGAATACAACTCAAGAAATAAGATACCATGCATGATCGTATAGCGCCCTATCGATTATGACCTTGATAGAAAATCTGTATCACGTATGTGGCAAGTAGAGATCTGGGGAAACAGGTTTTCGTTCAAGACATAAGATAGTAACTTCCCTCAGGTCGAAACTCACAGACACAAAGTGTAGGTTCAAACCCAGAAGCAACCTCGTACCCATTGCATGATAGAATATGCTCATTTTTATAAAAATGTGATTTAAAAATCTTTGCAAAAGTCATTTTTTTATTCATTTCGTTCACATAAAATCTTTTAGGGAACTAGCTAGTTGTATGTTATTTGCCAACAACCACCAATGGTTATTTTTTTTTTTCTAGCAGGAGTTTCAACTTTAATGAAATTGATTTGAGGAGGTTCATGAGGACTAATTTCTTGATTTCTAACTACGTAACATCTATAGCTTGAGGGCATTAAGTGGTGGTTTAAAGAGGAGGAAATATATCAATGGTTTTAGGTTCACTTCTAAGAGATTAGTGGAGAGTTGGAGGCATCCTCAACTTCTTCTATTTGCCTGTTTAAATGATCCATTTTATCATAAATGGTGTGAGGCAGTTGTATGTTGTGACAGTAAGGGACTTTGTTGTCTTTGTCACTCATTTTAACTGATCTTAAATATTGTATTTTGATACACACAAAAACTATTAATTTTACCGTGGACAAGTAGTTAATTCGGAGAATTCGTCACACTGTAATCGAAGAAATTTGAAGGATTGTTATATTTTGTGAGTGGGCCGCACTCGAAGAAATTATAATCACTAGCACATTGAGAGATGTTTCCTATCATAGTAGGTTCCAATATACCTGGATTTCATATTGACAGGATTACATGACATTGACTACAGATTTTGAACTTACAAAATTGAATAGTAAGATGTAGTGATTATGTGATCATGATGAGACCTGATTTGAATTGAAACAGATTCCCATTGATTAGGAAGATCTCATTAAATCAGTCAAAATGTTTCCATACTATGTTTCAAAGGCATGTTAATGGTAGCTTCCATAAATAGAACCTGGAACTTTTGGACATCTTTTTCAAAATATATATCAATACTAATCAAATAATCAATTAAGTTCGTAGAATCTCCAAAGATATTATTTAAAATCCATTGCAGGATTTATAGGATTCTTTCTAAATACGACTCAACATGCTTTAGGAAGGAGTTTGATATCCAAATCAAAATCAATAAATAAAGGTAAGCATATTAGAAGACTAAGATAATATCTTAACATAGAGATTAAATAAAATTTGCTTAAGAAATTATAAAATCTGCCTAACAATGATTCCAAAGTCAGCTTAACTAAACTAACTTTGATAGAAATAGACCAAATCACAAATAAAAGTCTTAACATTGAAGCCAACATTCTTATTAATAGTAGATTAAGATTGCAATTTTGCTTTTAATCAAAACAAATAAAGAGGCATTCATAGAACTTTAGAATTTAAGACCCTCAACCAATGACTTTGAATATAGCACTTAGAATACAGGATTTTAAAGCAAGACTTTCATCAATGACTTTGATGGAGTCTTTGAAAACTCTCCTATTTTTCATTCATCATAATTCATGATAAAAATTGCAGATGTTTTCTTCAGCATAATGAATGAATGTGTAAATTTTTTTTAGCATTATTTGTAATTCGTGACAGGAAGTGCAGATGTATTGTACGTGTATTTTGAGTAGATTTTTTTTCTGTGTGCATTAGTAACAAAATATTGGAAGTTCTTCACACAATTGCAAATGATTGTTTTCCGTGTTCTGAAGTCTATCTCTAAACTTTACTATCTCTTTTAATGTATAACTTGTCATTTATTATTCATGAAGTGTCCGCTCAAATTTGATGTAATTTTGATATATGTTTGATACATATGTTGCCATTAAGTGATGTTGTTGGGTTTTGCCAAGTATTTTCAATTTTGCTAAATATTTTTCGTCATGGTCTAGTTTTAATAAGGGGACAATGACATGGAAATTTGGCTTGCTATTTGGTCAGATATCTATTTTTCATTTAAAAATTTTTTTTCTGGGGAAAGTAAGTACTATCATTACTCTTAAAATTTGAGCTTTTAGCTTTTAATGAGAAGAGGGATTGAACATGATCACAAGTTTTAGAACCTCTCACCTACAAGTCTCCTAGCTCGAATTACATTTAGACTTCAAAAATCTAAAAAATATTTCTTGACTTGTCATCTCTTGCTTCCTTTGCCTCTTACACGCATAGCAACTTTGATCTTATGAGTAATTCTAGCTGCCTAATTCTGCTGTTGCTTTGGAATATTCTCTAATTCTTTCATGCCATACCATGTACACTATGGCAGTGATACATGCTTTGACAATCTATAACATCTTTTTACGAGTACACGATGGCAATGAAACAAACCACTCTAGCTTAGGGAATTATATACCTATTTAAAGCTTGCAAGATTCCTTTTTCTTCCCTCTCTTCGGATACACATATAACAAAGTTTTCTAAGCCAAACAGGTCTAGTGTTTCAATTTCGGATTAAACCATGTTTGCATGGTAAGCATTCTAGTTTAGGCTTAATTTGATTTTGGTATAGATCATTTTCATTTAGGTTAGCTTGGCGTGTGTGCTAGTTTAAGTTAGTTTAGTTCAGATTGCATTAGGATTGATTAAAGTGAAGTTCAATATGTTGAGAGCTTAGGATGGCACCTGGTTGGGTCCAAATTCCAATGGGGTTAATTTATGTTGGGTATAAGTTTGAATTTCCAATGTTGTTGTAATTTATAATCAACTTGTACAATTGACTTGTCATAAAATTAAAGAAACAAAGTAATAAAGTACATTATTTTTTTCCAATTGTTAGTTGGCCAAAGCCCTTACAAAAAAAGGAAATATAGTACAACCACTACACAACTGACAAGAAGACAGCTACTACACCCTAGAGATTATATATTTAGACAGGAAAGCTCATATAGTTATTAGTCATAATCACATACAACATCCGAGATCTCCCCTACTGATCACATGAATCTCAAACTTGTTGTTTGTTTTCTGTTTTCTTTCTCAACCTTCTTGTGATCCTTCTAATTGTTCGGGTCTCCTCTTCGAGGACAGAAATACTAAGTCTTTGGCTAACATCTAAAGATTCTTTCGCTATTTCAATACGGGTGGGTGAATAATGAATTGACCTTGAGTTCCTGTTGCCACTCTTTTTACCTTTGTTAGAATGCTTAGCCATCTCCCTCTTCTCATGAAGTTCAATATCCGTCACGAGGGTTCTATCAAACAGGCGTAATGAACTGTTAATTGCCTCATCATCTTCCACAGAGGATCCACAACTTGGTGCCTGAGAAGGGAATTTTCTAACAAAAATCGGGCGATTGTGAGCATCATCCAAGGTTGAGTAATTGTCATGCTATTATCTGAAAGTTCAATACGAAAGTACATTGTTTACAAGAACATCTATAGTTTGTTGTATTTTCTCCATTTCACTTAGTTTGGCTTTTGTTTGGTTGTTTTACACAGTCGAATTATCGTGTATGGTGGTTAGCCATTTACATATATCCTATCTATTAGCAATTAATTATTAAAGAAAATGACAATCTACAGTCATTTTCAAATTTGGTTGGCAGGATAAGCTCTAGTTCTATTTCTTCACATGGATTTCAAATGAGAATCTCGATGTATTTGATTTGACATAGGATTAAATTTAGTTTTGATTCATCATCATGAAATATTATTCAATAAGCATAAATTCCATAGGCATCAACTGCTTGAAAGAAGCTCTGCTTGAGCTCAAAAAGCGGTTAGTTAGCCTATATAAGTACGGAATGATCGATTAAGAAATCAATTCAATGCTAAAGAAGAAGATGGCATCTTTTTCTTATGCTAAGTTCATTTTCCTCCTCTTTCTCATCATTACCTCCATCACTACTGTTATACCTCGTGATTATCTTTGACCCTCTCTACTAAATCACCCTTTATTATTTTGAACATTAATGCATAAATGTTTAACTCCTACCCCCCGCAACCAATTTCTTCCCCCTTTTGATATATTATAAGCAACGAAAGACATATTTTTCTAGTACAAATAAGGCTTAAAGATCGATATAGACAAAATTTGAACCCAAAAATCTGATAATAACTCTCAAAGATTTTATTAAATGGACTAAGACATCCACATAAAAAAATTATGATACTCAATTACCATGCTTGTTTTCATGAGATCGACTTTTTTTTTATGTGGCCATTTCTAATTTGGACGTAAGTTTTTGTTATAGGACTTGACATGAATTAAGTATTATTTTTTGATAGCGAAGTTCATAGTTTCTAAGATACAATAAAATCATCCAAACGACTTTTTTTTGTTGATTATCTCCTGTCTAAAAGAAACCTATATTATTATTGGAGAATAAACAAAGTGTTTTACAATCTCTAATTATTCATCCCACCACTATTGATTAAAAGGATCATATATATATATATATATATATATATAGATGTATATGTGTGTGTGTGTATATATATATATGTATATATATATATATGTATATATGTATATATATATGTATATATGTATATGTATATATATATATGTATGTGTGTGTTGCTTTTCCCTTCCTAGTTGGTCAGTTAATTGGTTGATTAAGTTATATAGAGATGGGAAACGACAAGGGGGATATGATAGGTGATGTAAGCACTCCACTCACACGGCTATGCTTCATCATATGAACAACATGCAATGTTCACAGATTAGCTATGAAAATCATCAGGAATGCAAAGCTCAAGGTTGCAGTTCCAATGCAATTTTTTAGCCTGGGAAGAGATGTGTTTAGTAACAAGTTCTAGCAGAATGGAAGAACCCTATAGCTTACATGAAGAAACTCTCGGAATGGATCCAATATGCTTAGTTAAGTGATACGTAACATATAATCGGCCTAAAGAATGAGATTAGCCATCCTCTGCAGAATATTGTGTGCTTGTTGGGCTTGACTTTCTAGTATCTTCGTATATAATAATATATGTGTTATATCAAGGCACATTAAGTGTCTTGTCTTAATATAAATTAATGTGTTTAACTATGATTTCAATGCACCAAAATTTAATAGCTATAATGGAGCATCAATTGTCGAATTTTGGTATTCATTATCTACGCAGATAGGTACAATATAACACCTTTATGGATCAATCTTATTTGTGAAGACATATCATATGTGCAATTTCATAATTGTAAAAATATGTGGAAAAAGTTAATTTTAAAAAATTTATAAGTGGAAATATCGTTCCAATATTAGATGGCACATTTTTTTTAAAATGTATTATTACATAATTTCTAGGTTGAGACAAGACATTTAATTTTCAATTAAAGAAGTATCATATAGCAAGAGTTTATCATTTTGCTCAGATATATGAATAGCGTAGCTTAAGTTTCCTAATATTCTTTGCATCTAGATCTCATAAAACTGGTACACACACGAATATTATGTTGTAAATTTCACGAGTGGAATGATCGTTCCATCTAGTTTTTGACTTGAGACCTGAATCTTGGCTATTGGTTTGTCACTCAAATCGAAAATATTTAAGGCAACCTAAATTTCCAACTTAATAAAGTCACTAATTGTATTTATTGCTTATTGCACTGGAAGTAATTAGCAATGTGTCAAACGTTAATTCTAGTTGTAAGATGACCGGATTTGATACAAATTATGTGATTGTAATTGGGTCCATCATAACATCCATGCTTCACATCATCAAAAGAAAAAGGGAACAACTTCAATAGCTTCTCTTACATTGGTAACATAATGTATAACTATTCTAAATCACAAATGCCTTAGCTACATTATTGTTTACTGAATTTGTATTTGGCAATCAAACCATATACAAATCTAAATGAAATTTAATTATTTTTAAAAATTAGTTGTTACAAAACTTCACCCCGTCTGTCAAGTCGAGTAAAAACTCAACACTTGACTTGGCTTCAATTGAAATTTTAATTAAAATTTTAAATGTGCACTTGAAAATGACCCAACATGAGTTTAACTTGAGATAATTGAGCAGACATAATATTGACACTATGTTTAAAAATGATATGACTCGAGGTTTCATTAACCCAAAAATACCATGACTCAAATTGGCCTGTTGTTGAGGGGGAATGGCCAGGTTCTTGTTTCTTGCAGCCAAACACACCTTGATATGGTAGCCAGCAAGCATTCTCAGCCACAAACATAAGGAAAACGAAAAGTTATAGCAATTTTAGACTTGCCATGGATTGTGGCCTTTACCATCGACGGTCTGTGGAGGTCTCTATCTTGGGTATTTCTCATCCTTCCTACTCTCCATGGCATAAAGGCTGGGGCCATCTGTGGTGAGCCAAAACCTTATCATTTGAGGATCAATACAGGGTTTAAAAGGTCTTAAAACCTATAAAAAGCATGAAAGAACCATCCCTAGGCGTAAAACGGAAATTTGGGCATAGGTTATAATATAAAACTCACGAATTCCCTAAAAATGTAACAAAATGACCCAAAAATGATATAATCTTTAAGCACTTATCACATAGCTATGGTTTATATCAAGAAATCATTAATAATAGAGTCTAACTATTAGCTCCAAGGGAAAACTAGTGGCCTTTGATTTTTTTAATGATGCAATAAGATCAAAGTAGCAATTAGATAAAACCATCAAAAAGAACAATAACCATACATAATGTATTTTTCATTTTAAATTCAATGAACCAAGAATTTTGAAGGATACATATGTACTAAGTTGCAACATAATTCATTAGCATGTGCACTAACGGTTGATAAATTATGAAATAATGAAAAGATTAACATATTTGTTGGAGTATATAAAGGTTGAGGGGAAGACCAGACAATTTCGTTGGAGTATATAGGAGAGTTGTTGAAAGTTGGTGCCACAAAGTAATATAAATATTAAAATACTTTGCTTCATTTTCAAAGTCAAACAATAAATGTCATGCTATAAGACACTTTTTAAGTATCTTGCCTTCAGTTGAAAATTATATTATAATGCTTTGTATTGGGGAAAAAAAACGTATGAATAAATAGTTGGAAGTATGTTAAAATTTATAAATTCTATAAAATCATTTTTTTCATACATAAATTTTTACATTTAAAAAATTATGTATGTCACGTATCTGGCATAGGAGGTTGATCCAATTAGGGTTTTATTTTGTAGCCGTCGATAAAGCCGATAAATATCTATAATTGGCAATTCATAATTGACTATGTTTATTGAAACTTTGGGAATTCTAAATGATTAAATGCATTCATTTAGATTGAGTCTTGACATTTAAGAGTGTTTTATGGTACGACATGTATCATCACCCACTTTTCAAAATATAAGTGCTACACAGTTAACTACTGTTTACAAATCCACCATTCCAGATTTCACATGATTATCAAAATTTCTTTCTTTAAATAGGATCCATCCTTCAACACGTGCATATACTAAAAATGCAATACTATATATAACTCTTAAACTAGAAGAGCACTAATATTTTTTTTGGGAATTCTCAGGTTCTACTCTTATGAATTGCTCTTGTGCAGGTTGAGGCGATTATTAAGGTTGAGTTATGTCTTACTCTTGCCCAATAAACGAAGGAGATTGGTAACTCTTAAAGAACAAAAAATGCAAGTAATTTACAGGGTGACAGTCACATATCACCTTTGAAACTTCATCCAGTGAGTATACTGGTGGGTCGCAAGTAAGCAATTGGGCGAATCCCTAAATGACATTTAAGAAGTAAGACACTATGCATGATTGCATCGTGCCCTCTTGATTATGACCTTGATGAAAAATTTAGATCACATATGTGGCAAGCAGAGATCAAGGTAAATGGGTTTTAGTTCAATACATAAGATACTAACTTCCCTCAAGTCGAAACTCACTAACAAAAATTGCAAGTTCAAAGCCAGAAGGTACCTCGTACCCCTTGCATGATATAATATGCTCACTTTCACAAAAATGTAATTTGAAAATCTTTGAAAAAATTATTTTTTTATTCATTTCATTTGCATAAAATCTTTTAGGCATTAGCTGGTTGCAAGTTATTTGCCAACAATTTTGACCCACTAATGGTTGATTTTTTTTCTAGTGAGAGTTTTAAGTTTAATGAAATTGATTTGAGGATGTTTATGAGGACTAATTCCTTGATTTTTAACCCGGAATCATCTATAGTTTGAAGGCATTAAGTGGGAGTTTAAAGTGGAGGACATATATCTATATTTTTAGGTCCACTTCCACGGGCCTAGTGTAGAGTTAGAGGCATCCTTAACTTCTTTCGTTTCCCTATTTAAGTGATCCATTTTATCATAAATGGTGTGAGGTAGTTGTATGCTGTGATAGTAAGGAACTTTGCTGCCTTTGTCACTTATTTTAACCAATCTTAAACATCTTATTTCCATACATCCAAAAACTATTAATTTTAGAATGGACAAGTAGTTGATTCGGAGAAATTCATCATGCCGTAATAGAAGAAATTAGAAGTACTGTTATATTTTGTGAGTGGGTTGCATTTGCAGAAATTATAATCACCAGCACATTGCGGGATGTTTCTTTCATAACAAGTTCCAATATAGCTAGATTTGATATTGATAAGATTACAACACATTGAATACAGATTTGAACTTATCAAATTCAATAGGAACATAAAGTGATAACGTGATCATGATGAGATCTGATTTGAGCTGAAATAGAATGCTTTTGAGTAGGAAGATCTCATAAAATAAGTCAAAATGTTCGAAATTGTATTTCAAAGGCATATAAATGGTACCATCCATGAATAGACCTTGAAATGTTTGGACATCTTTTTCTAAATGTATATCAATACTAATCAGATAATCAATCAAGTTCGTAGAATCCTCAAAAATATTATCCAAAATCAATTGAAGGATTTATAGGATTCTTTCCAAACACAACTCAACACGTTTCATGAAGTAGTTTGATGTCCAAATCAAAATCAATAAATAAAGGTAAGCTTATGAGAAGACTAAGATAATAACTCAACATATAGATTAGATAAAATTTTTTAAGAAATTATAAAATCTACCTAACAATG
Source organism: Lophocereus schottii (assembly GCA_002740545.1). NCBI lineage: Eukaryota > Viridiplantae > Streptophyta > Magnoliopsida > Caryophyllales > Cactaceae > Lophocereus > Lophocereus schottii. The sequence goes on along the minus strand of NCQV01058077.1, from coordinate 8,179 downwards.
ATTCCAAAGTCAGCTTAACTAACCTAAATTTTACATAAATAGGCCGAATCACGGACAAAAATTTTAACATTGAAGCCAACATTCTTATTAATAGTAGATTAAGATTGCTTTGTTTCTTTTAATCAAAACAAACAAAGAGGCATTCATAGAGCTTTAGAATTTAAGACCCTCAACCAATGACTTTGAACATAGCACTTAAAATACAGGGTTTCAAGGCAAGACTTCCAATAATGACTTTGGCGGAGTCTTCGAAAACTCTCAATCTATCTCTAAACTCTACTATCTATTTTCATATATAAGTCATCATTTATTATTCATGAATTGTCTATTCAAATTTGATGTAAATATGATATACGTTTGATACAAATGTCACCATTAAGTGATGTTATTAGGTTTTGCCAACTATTTTTCATTTTGCTAAGTATTTTTCTGTCATGGTATAGTTTTAATAAGACAATCACCAGAATAGTGCATTGGGGGATAACGACATGGAAATTTGGCTTGCTACTCAGTCACATATCTATTTTTCTTTTTTAATAATTTTTTTCCAAGGAAAGTAACTACTACCGTTACTCCCAAAATTTGAGCTTTTAATTGTAAGAGGGCTTGAACATGATCACAAGTTTTAGAACGTCTCACCTACAAGTCTCCTAGCTCAAATTACAATTATCCTTTAGAAATCTAAAAAATATTTCTTAACTTGTCCTCTCTTGCTTCCTTTGCCTCTTACATGTATGGCAACCTTGACGTCATGAATAATTGTAGCTACCTAACTCTACTACCGCTTTGGAATATTCTCAAATTCCTTTCATGGCATACCATATACACTATGGCAGTGATACCTACTTTAACAAGCTGCAACATCTTTTTACTACTACACGATGGCAATAAAACAAGACACTCTAGGTTAGGGATTATATAACCATTTAAATCATACAATATTCCTTTTTCTTCCTTCTTTTTGGACACGCTTACAACCAATTTTTCTAAGCCAAATAGATCCTTTGTTTCAATTTCGGATTAAATCATGTTTGCCTGATGATCATTCCAGTTTAGGCTTAATTCGCTTTTGGTACAGATCATTTTCATTTAGGTTAGCTTCACGTGTATGCTAATTTAAGTTGGCTTAGTTTTAAGTTGCATTAGCCTTGATCAAAGTGAAATCCAGTACATTGAGAGCTTGGGATGGCATTTGATTGGATCCAAATTCCAATGGGGTTAATTTATGTTGGGTATAAGATGAATTTCTAATGTCGCTATAATTTAGAACCAACTTGTACAATTGACTTGTCATAAAATTAAAGAAAAAAAGCAATAAGCAATAAAGTACATTGTTTATAAGAGCATCTATTGTTTGTTGTATTTTCTCTATTTCACTTAGCTCGGCTTTTGTTTGGCTGTTTTACGTGATGGAATTATGGTGCATGTTGGTTAGCTATTTGCATCTATCTTGTCTGTTGGCAATTAATTATTGAAAAAAAATGAGAATCTAAAGTCGTTTTAAAATTGGTTGTCAGGATAAATTCTAGCTCTATTTAATCACATGGATTCTCAAATGAGAATCTCAATCTATTCGATTTGATATAGGATTAACTTTAGTTTTGATTCATCATCATGAAATATTATTCATTAATAAGCATAAGTTCCATAGGCTTCAAATGCTTGAAAGACGCTTTACTTGAGCTCAAAAACTGGTCAGTTAGCCTATGTAAGTGCCAAATGATTGAATAAGAAATCAATTCAAGGCTAAAGAAGAAAATGACGTCTTTTTCTTAGGTTAAGTTGGTTTTCCTCCTCTTTCTCTTCACTGCCTCTATCACTACTACTGTGTCTCGTGAGTATCTCTGACCCTCTCTACTGAAACAACTTTTTTTCATTTTGAACATTAATGCATAAATGTTTAGTTCCTACCCCCTGCAACCAATTTCTTCCTCCTTTTGATATAATATAAATAACAAAAGATATATATGTTTATAAGCACACATAAGGCGTAAAGATCAGTATAGACTAAATTCGAACCCAAACATTTGATAATAGCTATAAAAGATTTTATTAAATGAACTATCACACCCACATAATGCAAAATATGATAATTAAAACAATTGTTTTCACGAGATTGACTTTTTTTTTTATGTGGCCTTTTCTAATTTGGACGTATGTTTTTGTTGTAAGACTTGAATGAATTAAGTATTATTTCTTGATAGCAAAGTTCATAATTTCTAAGATACAATAAAATCATCCAAAGCACTATTTTTTGTTGACTATCTCCTCTCTTGAAGAAACCTATATTATTATTAGCGAATAAACAAAGTGTTTCACAATCCCTAATTATTCATCCCACCAGCATTGATTGAAAGGATCATTGTATATGTATATGTGTTGTTTTTCCCTTCCTAGCTGGTCAGTTAATTGATTGATCAAGTTAACCAGAGATGGGAAACTACAAGGGGGTATGATCGGTGATGTAAGCACTCTACTCACATGGCGTATGCTTCATCGTAAGAACAACATGCAATGTTCGCAGATCAGCTGTAAAAATCATCAGAAATGCGAAGTTCAAGGTTACAGTTCCTGTGTGCTTTTTGGCCTGGCAAGAGATGTGTTCAGTAACAAGTTCTAGCAGTAATGGAAGAACCCTACAACATGCATGAAGAAACTTTTAGAATGGATGCAATGTGCTTAGTTAAGTGATACATAATATATAATTAACCCGAAGAATAAGATTAGCCCTCCTCCGTGGAATATTGTGTGCTCGTTGGGCTAGACTTTCTAGTATCATCATATATGATATTATATGTGTTATGTCAAGGCACTTTAAGTGTCTTGTCTTAATATAAATTGATGTGATTTACTATGATTTAAATGCACAAAAATTTAATTAGTTATAATTGATTGTCAATTGTCGAATTTTTGTATTCATCATCTACGCAGACAGGTATAATGTAATGCCTTTATGGATGGATCTTATCTGTGAAGGCCTATCATATATGGAACTTTATAATTGTCGAAATTTATGGACAAAGTTAATTTTAAACAATTTACAAGTGATAATATCCCTCTAATATTAGAGCACTCATTTTTTTAATATACGATTTCATAATTTCTAAATTGAGACAGGACATTTAATTTTCAATTAAAGAAGTATCATATAGCAAGACATTTATCATTTTACTGAGATATATGAATAGCCTAGCTTAAGTTTCATAATCTTCTCCACATCTAACCCCATAAAACGGGTACATACACGAACATTATCTTATAAATTCTATGCATGGAATGATCGTTCCATCCAGATTCTGACTTGAGACTTGAATCTAGGCTATTGGTTTATAAGTCGAATCAAAACTAGTTAAGGCAACTTGAATTTTCCAACTTAATAAAGTCGCGAATTATATTTATTGCTTATTCCACTGGAACTAATTAACAATGTGTCAAACGGGGATTCTAGTTTTAGAATGACCAAATTTGATACCAATTATGTGATTGTAATTGCATCCATCACAGCATCCATGCTCCACATCATCAAAACAAAATGGGAAAAACTTCAATAGCCTCTATTATATTGGTAATATAATGTATTACAATTCTAAATCACACAAGCCTTAGTTTACATTGTTGTCTACCAAAATTTATGTTTGGTTTCAATCAAACCACATACAAATCTAAATGAAATTGAATTATATTCAAAAACCAATTGTGACAAAAGTTCACCCAGTTTGTCAACTCAAGTAAAAACCCCAATACTCAACCTGGCTTCATTTGAAATTTTAATAAAATTTTTAAACGTGCACCTCAAAATGACCCAACTTGAGTTTGACCCGAGGTAACTGATCTGACATGATAGTGACACTATGTTTAAAAATGATACGACTCGAGGTTTCATTAACCCCAAATTACCATGGCTCAAATTGACGTGTTGTTGGGATAGAATGGCCAGGTTCTTGTTTCTTGCAGCTGAACACCCCTTGATATGGTAGCCACCAGGCATTCTCAACCACAAACCCGAGGAAAATGAAAAGTTACAGTTGTCTCAGGCCTGCCACAGATGGTGGCCTTTACCACCGACAGTGCATAGAGGCCTCTAGCTAGGGTGTTTCTCATTCTCCTGCTCTCCATGGGCATAAAGGCTACGGGACATCTATGGTGAGTCAAAACCTCGCCATTTGATGGTCAATGTCACACAAAAAGGTCTTTAAATATGGAAACAGCCTCAAAGAGCCATCCACAAGCATAACACAAGATTTGGGGCATAAGTTACAACATCAAAGTCATGAATTCCCTAAGAATGTAACAAAATAACCCAAAAATGATATCCTCTTTAAGCACTTATCAAAGAGCTATGCTTTTTATCAAGAAGTCATTAATAGCTGAGTTTAACTATTAGGTCCACGGAAAACTACTTGCCCTGGACTTTTTACAGAGGCAATAAGATCAAAGTAGTAATTAGATAAAACCATCGAAAAGAACAATAACCATACATATTGTATTTTCCATCTTAAGTTCAATGAACCAAGAATTTTGAAGGATACGTATGTACTGAGTTGCAACGTAATTCATTAGCATGTTCACCAAATGTTGATGAATTATGAAATAATTAAAAGATTAACATATTTGTTGGAGAACATAAAGGCCGAGGGGAAGACCAGACAAATTTGTTGGAGTACATTGGTAAAACAGAGTAATGCGAATATTAAAATACTTTGCTTTATTTTCAAAGCCAAACAATGAATGTCTTGGTATAAGATTCTTTTTAAATGTGTTGCCTTCAGTTAAAAATTATATTATAATGCTTTATATTGAAAAAAAAAGGTATGATTAAATAGTAGAAGTATGTTAAAACTTATAAATTGTATAAAATTATTTTTTTCAGACATAAAATTTTACATTTAGAAAACTACGTGTATCGCGTGTTTGCTCTGGGGGGTTGACCCAATTAGGGTTTTATTTTGTACCCATCGATACAGCTGATGAACATGTATGATTAGCAATTCATAGTTGACTATGAATTAACAAAAATTTGGTGATTTTAAATCATAAAATGCATTAATTTAGATTGAGTCATGATATTTAAGATTGTTTTGTGGTGAGACATGTATCATCACCCTCATTTCAAAGTATAAGCATTTTTTAGTTAACTATTGTTTACAAGTCCATCATTAAAGTTCTCACATGATTATCAAAGTTTCTTTCTTTAAAATAGGATCCATCCTTCGTTTATGTGATTACTTCTTTACGATGAAGGCCCTCCGCAAATGTCATAACGCAAGAAAAATATCTTATTCTTTATTTATATCTATAAACATAACGGACATGTGCCTATACTAAAAATACAATACAATATATAATTTTAAATAATATTTTAATAGATACTTAAAGCGTGGGTGCATAGCATATATTTACCACTAGTGAAAATTATTTTTCTATTATTGATAGGATGCATGCAACAAATATTCACTTATGTAATTGGATCGATTTTGTGCACATGAAGATGATGATCAACCTATTATCATCAGTAAAATTAGCTTAAATGCAAATTATATATCCTCGAGGAAGTGGAACTAAACCCTATAAGATAGCAACTGTAATGTACAACTGTCTTCCAAGGTATGCTGATCTTCTGAATGGACTTTCACAGGTACAAACGAAACTAATGGGTAAACTAGAAGAGCATTATTATTTTTTATAGGGATTCTCGGGTTCCACTCTTATGAATTGCTGTTATGCGGGTTGCGACAATTATAAAGGTTGAGTTATGTCTTACTCTTGCCCTATAGAGGCGAACTAGGATGGATAACTCTTAATGAACAAAAAATGCAAGTAATTTACTGGGGGACAATCACAAATCACCTTTGAAACTTCATCTAGTGAGTATTGGTGGGTCGCCACTATGGGATTTGGGCTAATCCCTGAATGACACTCAAGAAATAAGATATAAAGCCTGATCTTATAGCGCCCTGTCAATTATGACCTTGATAAAAAAAATTTGTATCACGTATGTGGCAAGCGGAGATTAGGGTAGATGGGTTTTAGTTCAAGACACAAGATATTAGCTTCCCTCAGGTTGAAACTCACTATCACAAAGTGTATGTTCAAACTCAGAAGGTACCTCATACCCATTGCATGATATAATATGCTCACTTTTATAAAAATGTGATTTAAAAATCTTTTAAGACATTATTTCTTTTACTCATTTCATTCAAATAAAATCTTTTAGGGAATTAGCTGGTTGCAAGTTATTTGCCAACAACTTGGACACACTAATGGTTGATTTTTTTTCTAGCGGGAGTTTCAAGTTTAATGAAATTGATTTGAGAAGGTTCATGAGGACTAATTTCCTTATTTTTAATCGAGGAACATCTATAGTTTGAGTGCATTAAGTGGTGGTTTAAAGTGGAGGAAATATATCCATGTTTTTAGGTCCACTTCCATGTGATTAGTGGAGATTTGGAGGCCTCCTCAACATCTTGTGTTTCCCTATTTAAAAGATCCATTTTATCAAAAATGGTGTGTGCCAGTTGTATGCTGTGATAGCAAGGCACTTTGCTGTCTTTGTCACTCATTTTAACTAATCTTAAACATTGTATTTCCATACACACAAAAACTATTAATTTTGCCTTAAACAAATAGTTGATTCAAAGAATTCGGCATTTTGTAACCGAAGAAATTTGATGGATTGTTATATTTGTGTGTGGGCCGCACTTGAATAAATTATAATCACCAGCACATTGCGGGATGTTTCCTATCATAGCAGGTTCCAATATACCTAGATTTGATATTGACAGGATTACAAGACATTGACTATAGATTTGAACTTACCAAATTCAATCGTAAGATGGAGTAATAATGTGATCATGAAGAGATCTGATTTGAGCTAAAATAGATTGCTTTTGATTAGGAAGATCTCATAAAATCAATCAAAATATTTCCATGCTATGTTTTAAAGGCATATTAATGGTAGCTTCCATAAATAGCGCTTCGAGCTTTTGGGCATTTTTTTTTTCAAAATACATATCAATACTAATCAGATAATTAATAAAGATCATGGAATCCCCAAAGATATTTGTAAACACAAATTTCATGCCTAAAATAAATTAGACAAGAAATTTAGAAACAAATTGAATTTTGTATTGATGTTGTATATGGGTATAATCTTTAAATTAAATACAATGAGATGATCCTTTGATTTAATCTCCTAATGACTTAAATTCTTTCGGGGCCATAACCGCTTCATCTCGATTGATGCACACCAGCAGAAGAACTCTAAAATGGTTCTTGATCTTTATCTACAAATACTTGATTGCTATTTCTGAAGCTCACAAGTTTTTATCGTTCTCGCTTGGTAGCTGGATACTGCTTGCAGTTTGAGCCTCTGAATTCTACAATGCTCAATGTTTAATGTTGTTGACTAGATTAATCGATGTGAGGGTGAAGTTGCTTGATCTTGATTGATGAACTGGATGAAGAACTCTGAAGTAGACTTCAATTTAAGGTTGCAAATGATGTTGACCTAACTGACTTTTATCCTTGTTCCTTGGTAGTTGGATATCACCTGTAGTCTGAGCTCTGGAGCCTGCAGAATACTAAATGTTGGGCTCCCCTCTTAAAATAAGGGGGAAGGACCATTATTTGTAGGCTCGAAGGCTAGGGTTTGAGTTGAACGTTGGGCCTCGGTCCATATCTAAGTAATTATTCCCTTAATTTTAAAAATAAATAATTACTATTTTCTGCATCATTAATGAAACAAGCAAGCTTCTGATTAACCATAATTTGACTCCATTTAAATGGACCCACCAAAGCCAATTTTACACTTGGCATCTCCGAATCGGCCAACTAAAAATTAGTTTATTTTGCACTTGGCGTCCTGTAATTGTTTAGCAAATTTTTGCCTCCTACAAATGCCCCTTTCGACAGTCAGACGCGCACATGAATCTTAAGTGTTTGAAGCGGTTGAGTCTTAAAACTTGGATGATGCTGATGATCAAAAATTTGATGGGTGTTTTTCCATTATCAAGTAATTTGGTAACTCGACACTTGCCCAGAAATTAAATATGATCAAGGGGATTCTGATTGATAAACCTAAAAAATTAATCAAGGCCCAAAAAGCACTCCCTTTTTCTTTTCTTTTTTAAGCTGCACTTTTTTTTTCTTTTTCTTCTTTTTTTTAAATAAAAAGGAAAAA